>BQNB010027393.1:0-57678 GCA_026074375.1 Tanacetum coccineum | reverse complement strand
TGGGAATGCGAAGATCAAATTCGTGCCAAGTATCCATATCTGTTTTCAAACATCACTCCAGCATCCAACTAAATCTCGGGACGAGATTTCTTTTAAGGGAGGGAGACTATAACAACCCGTAATTTTTATCACTTTAATTATCTATCTATTAAATTAGATGCACTATAATATCCATCTATTATATATACTACCTTTTTACAAGGAATTTTTTTGCTTTATTCCATTATGTAACGTGGTTTACATAACTAAAGTAAACGAGCTCACGCAACCTACCTATGCTAATTCTATCTATGTCTATATCATGTAAACATCCTAATATGTCAAGTCTATATCTTAATATCATTTTTTACCAAGTACATTATCCATTTAACGTACCATTTACAACGTTATATCAAAACAAACTTTATTTGTTAACGTTTATATCAAAACCCTAATTATATGTAATGTATACATATAAAATGAACGTGCAAGCCTTCAAGCATGTGTAAAAGTATACAATACACAACATTTGAATATCTTTTCCCTCCTAGATCAAGTTACAACTTTTTAAAGCCCAATGTACAAGTCAAGAATGCAAGAAAACCAAACTAGGTCATTTTACCTCTTAAATCACTTTAGTTTCTTACTACCACTTTAGCACAAGGTACAAACACTTAATGCATGACTTCTAAACCCTAAACCTAAACCCTAAGTCATCTTAAAACCCTAATCTAAAACTCTAAACCCTAAAACCTAAACTAAAACCCTAATATGACCCGTAACCCATTTCCACCCATTTTAAACTATTAAAAACCTAACCTAGTAACCTAGCACCTCAAGCACCTCTATGACCTCACCACCATGTCACCAAGCAAGCATACAAGCCCCTCCATCACCTCCTTGTAAGCTACTTGTAACAACTGTCAATTTTCGAAACACATTTAAATAATAAATTACATTTATTATTACATGTTTGTCGTTTATAAAATTTATTTTTAAGCTGACTTATCAAAACATACCCCACTAGATCGTTTTCATATTCTGGACTCTTAAGCAATTTGATATAACGACATTCCTGTACAACTTTTAGTTTTGACCGGAGACCAGAAACAGTCAGAGGTGACTGAAATTGCCCTCGCTAGATTTAGAACACAAAATAATTAAATTATATTTAATTATCACGTTTTATTAAATTAAAAATATTTATAAAAAAAAAAAATAATTACTTACAATTTAATTAAAATCGTTGTGATAACGCGAATACTCGTGCTGTAAAGCCATTTTATTTTGGACGAGGCGGGAAACGTTTACACAAAAATGAATAAACAGATATTTTATCTAAATGTTATAAAATAATTTATGAAACTTATCAAGCGGAATACTCATTTTTATAAGAAAAATGGATTTGGAAAATAATGGCGCAAGTTTCGTGCAGTTGATTTATCCGTTAAGTCACTTCAAATGAGTCCCGCACCACTTTTATCAAAAGTATATGAAAAAGTTAAACATTTTACCTCAACTATTTGTTAACTTGTCACATTTTTTTATAACTATTTATTATAAATAAAAAGTTAGATATTTTTTTCATTTCTAGACATCTAAAAACACACACGCACCACCACTTTCACCTCTCTCCCCTCCTTCTTTTTTTCCGTTTCCCTCTTGTTTTTTCTTTCAGGCATCCCACCGCCGCACCATGCCGCTCGCCGCCGGAAAAGTTTTCCAGGCGGAGTTTTCCGGTGAGCTTCAAAAAAGCTTTCTCGTCCCCGATCTACCGACCATCTACCACCACTCGCCCGACTCGCGGTCTTTTCCCTATCCCCTCCTTTTCAGATTTATTGATTTTCTAGCTTATTCATCATCATTTGTAAGCTTATTCATAAACCTTCTTTTTGATTTTGTTTTTCTTATACTTTTGTTTAAATATGTGTTTGTGTTGTTTTTCAAAAAGAAATGAATTTAAGTGTCAAGTTAAAGTTTTATATTTTTATTTAAATACATATTGTGATTTAGCGGGGATGAGTTGATTTGCGTGTTGCAACAATGATGAGGATGAGATTAGAATAGTTGTAAGTGTGGATTTGATGTTGGATTAGTATTGGATGAGGATTAGGATTAGATTAGGCACTATGGTGAAGTTTGAATTGGTTTTGAAAGTGATTTGATAAAATATGCAATCTGGGTCCGAAAAAGAAAAGTGGATAGGAGTATGATAAAAAAATGTTTAATTGTTTAAAAGGTAAGAATATGTAGTTATATGATTCCCCGGTCGTTTTCGTTATAGAACGTTAAAATCATACATAAAAATGATCTATTTATGGACCAAATGCAACTCTGTTCAACACCCACACCCACACACACGGGGGGCCCGGGTGGGGGGGGGGGGGGGGGGGGGGGGGGGGGGGGGGGGGGAACCATTTTTTCGTGGCAAAAATAGAAATACAGATTCAAGCAGCTAATTGGGCGTTTCGGAGCCCTTCGGCTCCGAATCTATTTATGCGTCTCAAGTATTAAAACACGAAAGTTGTCCGGATTTGAGATTTTACTGTAAAGTCACGAATTCCGTTTGCTTAAAAGTAAAAAAATGAGAGTTATTTTTTACCACAAATCGGAAAAAAAATTGATTTTTGTGATTCTGAAATACTCTAAAAATGTGTCTTTCTGTTTGATTCTAAACGGGTTTTCGCGACACTTTCAGGGTTGTTTGACGCATTAAAAACATTGGCGGAAACATATAGCAACACTTAATGAATTAACTAGAAACATTAGAATAGTCATGGACATGATTTTCGAAAGGCGTTTGATGTTTCTAAAAATAGAAGTTTTGTAATAAACGTGAAGTCACTTTAGGAAAAAATAAGGGGGGAATCTTTAGACGTTTGAATTATACCTTCGACGCGTCTACGGCGTGAAATGAAATGGACTTAACAACTATTATTATTAGGCAACGTTTAAAGGTTAGCGGTGTCGGGACTATGAAAACGGAAAACTTTTTATAACTCAGTAAATTTCTGATATGGCAATTTTTGTAGAATGGCGTAACGTTTATATAAACCTAATGAGATCGTAAAGACACGTTTTTGTTAAATATAGTACAGCCCAAACACTATGGATGTCTTATTTTATTATAAACGTTATATACAACGTTTTATTTCTGTGATTTACTTCTCGTTCTTAAGGCGCGTCTTATTATATTTTGGTCGCGGTTTGAGTAGTTCGGTTACTTCTTTTCTCCTAGTTGATTACCGATTCTTCGTTTGCTTTTGGAGGGGGGGGTGGGGAGTTCATAGTCTCGCATTTTAATCCTTTTTATTGTTTATAACCCGCTGAGGGGGAATACTTGCTCTTTTACATACTCATATATTGTTTACAGTACTCAATTACATTCAATACTTGTGAGTTCATAGTCTGCATTTCAATCCTTTTTAATGTTTTATAAAACCGCGAGGGGACAATACATGCTCTTTTAAAAACTCATATACTTTTTACTACTGTACAATTACCTTTCATTACTTTGTGTGTCATAGTTTCGCATTTCAATCTTGTCATGGTTTTTATAAACGCGAGGGGAATACTTGCTCTTTTACAAACTCATAATTTTTTACTTCAGGATACAATTACTTTAAATTATTTATGAGTTCATTGCCCCACTTTTCTACATGTTTTACAAATATCTACGGGAGGTGTAATTACATTGCTTGTTTTACTATTGGACACAAGTGTTTTTCAAAGTGTATGCTATCCAGATTACTGCCTGATTATAATGACCTAAGGTTCTTATTGCCGTGAAGTCCCTATTTATCCTGTAACGTTAATTGCTTTATAGTGAGCGCTTGTGTTATGGATTAGACTATATTCGGGACTAACAACCCCCACCTTACTTGGGTCACTAGTTTGTTCGGGTGGCATTTCACATTGAGAGATGTGTTGGGTGTTGGCAAGCATCTTTTTCTGTTGGGCACAAATCTAGTTAAGGCTTCTTGGTGTCATGTGCTTATTTGCAATATTTATACTTAGTCTTGATGAATGTGTTTCTCTGTCTAAATTACTTGGTTTGGACTTTGGAATATGTACTTAGTCCACCATTACTCGTCTTGTGAGTCCACTTTTTAAATTACTTCTTGATTTACTGACTCACTACTTGGAATTCGGATGGATTTCGGAAATAATACTTTTAATGTTGTAACCTACTTTTCTCCTGTAAATTTTTCTTTAAATTATTTTTCAATTTTGGCTTTTCACTTAAAACTATGAATTCACCAACATTATTGTTGACGTTTTTTAGCGTGTATTTTCAGGTTAATTATTTTGCTAGTGGAGCATTGGGAGATCTTTGTGTTGTCGCGCGGATTTATATATATTTTGAAGGTCTTAATACTTGATACTATTTGACAAACGTTTTGACAATGTTTCTAATAAGTTACTTAATGGGACATAATGAAAATTGATTTTAATATAACGATGTGGATATTTATTTAAACGTCTCTTTTGAGGTGTTTTGGTGACTTGTGTTTTGTGCCTCTGATGTAGCAACCCCAAAGTTACCTTCCCTAGTCGTTTGTATCCTGTTTTTTTGGGGTGTTACCTACTAACACTACTTGGTACTCAATACACCCCTCGTCTCCTTTTGGTACCAAATCTACTCCACACCCTTCCACCTTTCATAACTACCTCCTAGCTCTCTAAGATCTCTTCTTACCTAGCCTTATTAGTAATTACCTACTCATCATTGGTCATTACTCCAAGCCCTACCTTGGCCACCCATGTTTTTGAAAAACTTATATAAGCCAGAATTAAGCACCCTTTCAAATACACCTCAAATCTTCATCACAAACACAAATGGAGTTCTAGCCCAGCCAAGAAAGAAGTAGAAGGTCCCTAAGATCATAATAGAAGCCAAGAATCAAGAGAAGGAAGGTCTTGAATCCATATCTAGGCGTACGAACCCAAAAACACCATTTCGACCCATTTTAGCTCAAGTAAGCTTATAATCTTGTTCAATAAGCTCATAATCTATTTTAGAATGCTCATAAGACTCCTAAGATCTTATATGAACTCTTGTTAAAGCCTTTAAGCCTCAAACCCATGTGTTTTTTTTGTTAAAACCCTAAAAATGACCCGTTTTGATTTTCTAGCTAACGAATCCTTTTTTCTAAACTTTTGTTACGTTAAAACATCATATTTTAGCTTATTCTAATAAGTCATGACCTGCAAAACTCTTTTGGATTTTAAAAATATCAAAATTATGAATTTTGGACTTGATTTGCATAGGGGTATATATTGTAACTTTCTGAAATTCATAACTAAAGGGGCTGAAAATGTCATTTTCCTAAAGTTATAACTACAAAGGTCTGTTTTGCCAAGTTCTAAAGTTAAAGATTTAAATTATATATACTTTATATATAAAGGACTAAATTTGTAAAAGTTTATAAATCAAGGGTATATATTGCCATTTTTGCAAACTAAAAAATATAAAATATAATATTTTTATATAAATTATAAAAACATATATTAATATTATAAGACTCGATTTTATTAAAATCCGACACAATTATCGTTATTAATCAACGATCGACGCATTATAAAACAAGTACGTTATATAACGTAATTTATCATCGACTAACTTTTGAAGAAACTTAAAATTTTATCGTATCACGTTACTAGGGAGCTTCATGTGAGGAGTTTCATTTGGGTATACGTTTTGACGAGTTTGCTAGATTTACGATTTAAAGTGTTTCGACTCCTCAAACGTTTACTACATGACATCTGAATTATGATGGCCCGAACAATGATACAATATTTCCATAAATTAATAAATCAAATGTTAAATTTCATGAAGTTTTGAAAGATAAACTGATTGTTGATTTTAAACACACAATAATAAAATATATAATATAATACCAAAAGAGCAATTAAGAACTTTTCTTAAGTCTCCCTTAAGAAAAGCTCACTCTAAAAGATATATATAATATACGTATGTTTTCCGGAAAGTATGATTTCCCGGGTCGTTTTCTCAACGATTTGAGAAATTGAAACCTCGCTTGATATTGGATATTGATTTGAATGGGTTCGAAGATTGATTGGGTTTTCTTTAATACTAATAAAAGAACAATTAAAAACAATCAATTTAAAAACAATGTAAAAACACTTAACAATTAACGGGAAACAAATAAAACGTGACAAATAAGCAAGTACACTAAATTTAACTCCTAAAAATTCAAACTAAATTTCTAAACCTAAATTAGGACAAAAGAAAATTTTAAGAAAAAGAAAAAAAAATTTGATTATTTTTTAATTTATTATGAATTAAAAACTAATTTAATCTATGTTAAATCCTAAAAAATAGCAAATTAAGTACTAAAAATTTAGAAAAATGATTTTTAAACTAAGAAAAGTCTAAAATAACATAAAAACTCAGAAAACTATTTTTAACTATTTTTAAAATTAAAGTCCTATTTTTAAACTTAAAAGGGATAAAGCCGTAGAATACCAACGAACTTTGCCTAATTTATCGATTTGGTACGTGTACTGAAACAATTATCGATTTGGTACGTGTACTTACATAAAGTGTTCTCATTTGCATATTTTGATGATGTGTCACGTTATTGATGTGCCAAGTGTTCTCATTTGCATATTACTTAAGGTTTTTATGTTCACTTTGAAACTATAAGGAATAACAAGCTCTTATAAGCCAATTGAGCTTAAAGCTCTGGTTTAGAGGCTTTGGAAGCCACTTAGGATCACAATTTGAGCCACTCACTCTACTAGAGTGGCTCTAGTTCTGAGACTCCAAATATTGCAGGTTTCACTTTCTCAAATTTCAAATTAGCACTTTTAGCTTATTAGAAATTATTTTTTCTTCTGGATTTTAATGACTATTCTTGTTTCATTAAGCTTAGTTAGGATGTTACTGTGTTAGTTATAAGTTGTCTTAGTTTAAAATCTCATTTAGATTTCATATTTTAATTTCTGCCATAAGTAGTAGTATAAGCCTAAGAGAGAAACTTGCTTATTTCTCCTAATAAGCTAGTAGTTTTACTGCTTAAATAGCTTTATTAGGTTAATTTTAGTATAAGTAGATAAAAAGCTTTACAAGTTTTAGTGTTTAAAAGGCTTTAGGTGCAAATAAGTTTGACAGTTTTTTCTTAAGGGAGTGTTTGGATTTAGCCTTGTTTTGACTCCTAAAGTCAACCTTAGTTGCCAAAATCTTTTACACAGCTGAGCTAGGATGTGTAACAAAGTTTTATACAAGTTTTAGAGGTTAGGATCTATTTTTTACAAAGTTTAGAGTTTATTTGCCTTATTCCAGCACCAGGGCATATTTCAGTTACAAGAGTTGTAGAATTTTAGGATTTTTAAAGCAATTTAGGGTATAAGGTTGTGCTGTGTTCATTTAATATCACTTAGTGAAGTATTAGCTCTAAAATGTTATCCTGTATTTGAGTTCATCACCAATTGCATCAGCAACATAATAGTTCAGCAACATCCAACAGCACTTGGATTCCTAGCTAAATTTCCTTATTGAATTTTCATAATTAGTTAGAATTTTGCATAAGTTTTTAATTAGGTTAACGCAAAGTCAATGTGAGCTTATTTCCCAAAAATCTCACGCTTTTTAAGTTTCAGTATATGCTTGTTTGCTTATTAGAAAAAAGCTCAAAAACAGTTTCATTAAGACTTTGCTCCTTTTCATCTTAATTTTCTTCCTAAATTTGTTAAGCATGGGTTAATTTTAGTTTAAATCTTCTTAATACACATCTTAATCTAGAATAAGCTTCTTTTAGTTTTAATTTTCATCAAGTTTTAAGCTCAAAATAAGCAAAAATCTAAAAAGCTTAGTAAATAAGCACTTTCTGTGGCAGGAAACTAGTTGCTTATTAAACAGCTTATTCTTTGGTTAAAAGTCTAAAGTGTTTTTGTTAAAGTTGTTAGAAATAAGCTGTTGAGTAACTTTGTAGTTTTGAGTTTTGGCTGAAAGCCACTTTTTCAATAAGCTAAATAAGCCACTAGCGTAGGGTCTGTTTAGTTCTTTTTCCATAGTTCAGGGTTACCCGTTTCTTCTTTAGTGTAAATTTCCCTCCCTAATTACCCGTACCCTGTCTTTCCTTCTATCTACATTTCTTACCTGTGTTTCTAGACTTAATAAATTAGTTATATATTTTTCAAATTTAGTTTTATTTTTTTATGGGTTTCATAGTTTTTTATGGTAAAATAAGGTTTCAATTAGGTTTTAAAATTAGGGCTTTGTTTCTATTATTTTTCTGCACAATTTTGCATATTAAAAAACATTTTTCTATATTTTTTCCAGTTAAATTTGGTATTTTCTAGCAATTAAATTAGGTTTTTGTTATTTACTTTTTCTTAATAAAATTCATAAAATATTGAAAAATAGTTTGAAAAATTATAAGTCTTTTGCATTAATTTTCGTTTTAAATCTTAGTATTTTTGAAAAATAAAGAAAAATTTTTAGTGTTAATTTTTAGAAAAAGTTTTTTTTGTTAATTCATTAAATCTTAGAAAATATCATTAAAAAATTCAAAAATTAATAAAAAAATATTTTCTTTTTAATAAAATTTCTTTTGTCATTAATGTGTCTAGGAAAAATATAACATTTAGTATAGCTTATTTTCTTAATTTCGTCTTAGACCCGTTTTACCGGGTGCGTTTTACCGTTTCTTTTCGTTTAGCATTCAAACGAACCTTTTTACGTTTTAGTTTAGTTTTCTTTATTTTTCAAATTAGATTAATAGCATTTAATTTTAATTTTTAATTTAATTAGCATTTATGTTCTTAATTTTTATGTATTTAGGGTTTTTCCCGAAACTGATTCTGTTCACCCGTATTTTAGTATAGATTTAATTTTAGGATTTTCCTTATTACTATTTGTTTCCCGTAGTTTTTAAGATCCCCATTTCCTATATCTGTTTCCCGTAGATTAAATTAGGTTTAATTAATTATTTTAGTTGTAACTATATCAGTGGTTTCCATCATATCTAAATATTTCTCCATCATTTACAATTTCTCATCAAACCTGGATTACATTCAATTGCAGCCTCGTTGGGACATACGACCCGGGAATATCTCTTCCGGAATCTTTTTATCATTGATTCTTATATATTTAATCTCTTTGTGTAGATTTTGACCTTTTGCCTTGGTTAAGGGCATTTGGTTGAGATTTGCATTTGTGTTATTTTATATATATATACTATCCCACGAATCAATTATGATTTAAAAGCAAACGCGTAAAACCCTAAAAATAATTAGTGGATTAAATGATGTCATACAATGACCTAAAACACGAGGTGTTATAACGTAAATGTTCAAGTGTGTATAAAACCATGATTTCCATTACTCTAAGTTCATGAAACTGCGACGTAGACTTGTATGTATGCCACTTTATTCAAGGCACAGTAAGAGTGTACCCATCGTAGGTGTTCCCTCCAAGAACACCCGGGCATTAATGAAAATATTCATGTGTATGTAATTGTTGGCCCTGAAGACTCAACCAATCGTATTCCGACATGTTATAACGTTCGTTTGCCCAGTGATAGCTAATCACCCGAACGGGGATTGTCAATCCCGAATAGATCTATTTCATAACATTCGCGCTCACCCTCCAAGTGATTTACAGTTCATGCAACCTAAGCTAATCCATAATCATTCGAGTAAAAGTATAGTTGTTGCATCCATAAGTAAAAACCAATGTTGTATCTCACCGTGAGATATGCATATGAGTGTATAACCAAGTTATAGCGAGTGTTCAAGCCCAAAAATTAAACCAAGTATTGTATCTCATCGCGAGATATATAAATAAATATGTAAACCAATTTGTAATCAACCATGTAAATGCATTTGTAAACAAGCATGTTCTCACCCCAAAAATATATGTAAAACCAGTAAAAACAGGGGGGCTATAAACTCACATTGATGTTGTAGAACGATTGGCAGAACTGCACATATTAAGCACAACACAAACGGAAAAACCAGAACGGCTCGATCAAGAAGTTGCGGTTTATCTTAACGGCTAAGATCCACTAGCCTAGGATAACGTATTTGGGTTTTCCGAGGGATGAGTACATCAACGCGACACGTTGATGAAGATTTAGATTTCAAGTTGTAATAGTTTGGTGGTTGGTTAAATAAAATAAATCGAAAGTAAACGTAAAGTGTGTAATATATTCCGTATATATTACATATTAAGAATGAACAAGTGTATAATTCATATCGTGAATTATATGACAAAGACAAACACCCAAAAGAATAATACGAGTATATGATACTTTGCAAGTATTATATGACGAACGTGAGAAAAATAATTGAAACAAGATATTTCGACACGTTTTCGGAAATCACTAATTTAATTAATAAAGCGTTCTTGCATAAAATTAAACGCACGTTTTAATGTTACGAATCATGTAACCGATGTTTGTAAAGCTTTTACAAAAGTCATGATTTCACCTTATAGTCGGGAATTTATAAAATAATATTTTATAAACTAGTATTTCGTTTCCTTGACGGTTCTAGCTAAAATAGTTATCCCATTTGTAAAAGTATAGATTTTGTTTGTTTATCCGGTTATTGTATAATTACAAATTTATAATCTTAAAACTATATAACTTAATCCTTTTTCAATCAATCCGTGTTGCAATTACTCGCGTGTTTTATATATATATATATATATATATATATATATATATATATATATATTTAAACTAACGAAATAATAAATATTACATTTATTTAACCATTTAAACCACCATTTAATCCAGTTTATATTTATAAAATCTTACGATATATTTATTAATCGATTTATACCATCAAACGCACCCTTGTTGCTAAACCAAACGCCCCTAACTGCACAACCAAACGCTCCTTGTACGGTTTCCTGCTCACCCAAACACACACTTATTGTATTTCTGCACAACCAAACGCACCCTTAGTGTGAAACTGCACACCCAAACGCACCCTTACGATGAATCTGTCAAACCAAACGCCCCTTTGTGGTGTTTCTACACAACCAAACGCACCCTCTAAGTTTTCTGTTAAGCCAAACGCACCCTCGTGGTGTTTATATCAAAACCAAACGCACCCTTTGGTGCTATTAAACCAACCAAACGCACCCGTGGCCGGTGGATGCCAAAACAAACGCACCCTATTCGGTGCTAAACCCAAACCCAACGCACCCTAATGCTGTCACGCAGCCAACTAAACACCCTCTTTGGGTTTTTAAGCAACCCAAACGCACCCTCATTGGGGCAAAGAAAAACCAAACGCAGCCCTTGTTGCTGCCGTAAATCCCAACACACCCTTTAGGCTGGAACCACGAAACCAAACGCACCCCATTGGTGGCGGTGACTGCCAAACGCACCCTTGTAGTGGTGGCAGCCAACCAAACGCACCCCTTGTGGTAATACCGAAACCAAACGCACCCTTGGTGCGGTAATGAAAACCAAACGCACCCATGTGCGTTTACACAGCCAACCCGACGCACCCTTGGGTGTTTCGCAGCCAAACCCAACGCACCCTTGGTGCTATGAACATCCGAAGAGGTCACGGTGGTGACGAGATGATGATGGTGGTGTAGATGGTGCGGTGGCAGTGGTGCGGTGGATCTGGTGGTGGGGATGTCACGGAGGCTCAGGTTAGCACGCGCCTAGTGTTGGGGCAACGGCTGTGGTTATTGTTCGAATGAGGTGGTGGGGAGGTGGTGACGTGACGGTGGTCTAGTGGCGACTAGTGGATCGAGTAGATCGGGGGTGGCGGGGTGTTTGAGCTCGGCCGGACCCCCCAACCCCCTCAAATTTTGGTCGGAGATGGTGGTGACTCCGAAATATTCGTCGGAAAGTATGGCGGTTGCGGTGGCCAGATTGTTTTTTCCGGTGGAGAGGGGAGGGAGAGAAGATGGGTGTATATGTGTGTGTGTGTGTGTGTGTGTGTGTGTGTGTGTGTGTGTGTGTGTGTGTTTATATGAATTGAAATGGATATTAAATAAAAATATTTATATTTTTATATATATAATGCTTATTTATATACTATATTATTGATTTATACTATATATTATATATATATATATATTTATTTATATATAATATATTATGTATATATAAACTATCAAATCAAAATGTAAAGTATATAATTCTGAGGGGTGTAGGTTGTAAATATTACTACAAGGACCGAAAGTTGTATACTTGATATAATAATGGCGCTTCTTTTTTTATGTTCTTTTTATTTTTACTTTGTCTTTTTTTGTTTTTTGCTTTTCCCCCAATGTTGGCTCGTTTGGACTAGCAAATGAATGATTCATAACACGAAACTTGTGCCATTGCGTTTCAAATAATTTTTCCCATAAAAACGAGTATTCACTCGACTAATTTTCATAAACGTTTTATAAAATTTATTTAAAACGTTTATTATTTATTTGTATATTACTGATAAACTTTGTCCGTAAAATGATCATTTACTTGAATATTTGCGTTTATAACAAAGACTTACTGAATAAAATGATAACTAATTTATTAAATATTTTTATTTAATAAAAAGTGTTAATTAAATATAATTTAATTATTTTCATGTCGGTACGCGTTGTTCTTGTTTCTAAAATCTTGCGAGGGTATTTCGGTCATTTTCTGCTTGTTTTCGGGTCTCGGGCAAAACTAAAAAGTTGTCCGGAATGTCGTTTTACATTAAATTGCTTTAGAGACCGTTAGTCGTGAAAGTGATTTAAGGGTCGTTTTTGATTACGTCAGTTAGGAATAAACAGATCTCTTTCGTTTTCAAGTCAAATAAGTTAAAAATAACTTTGCACATGAGATATGAAATAATAAATATGATTTATTATTTAAAATATGTTCCGAAAACTTTACCGGTTACGCGGTAATCGTTTTTATGTGACCATAAAAGATCGAAAGTCAAAAAGTCAAGTCGGACCCGAAAAGTCAAATGGTAAAATAGTCATTTACAATTCTGAAAATTGCCAGTTGTTACAGTACCTACCCCTTAAAGAAATCTCGTCCCGAGATTAAAATAGTGTTAACCGTTTGTGTGACCAGAAAAGATTTAAGATTTAATAAACCAGTTCTAAACAAGACGCTGATAACTTTATTCAGCAAAATTGGATGTTTCGACACTTCTCCATATACCAAAAATTTTTGGCTAGGTTTGACCAGGATATTCAATCCATCAAAATAGGTATCTTAAAAATATCATTACAGATCTTATGACTGATATAACCGCGTCATGAAGAAAGTCTCTTAATAGTGAAAGCGTCGAAGGGAAAAAGTTGCGTGAGTATGCCGGTGTAAAGTTTTAACTGTTTACGGCAGTGTCTAGTTTCTGCTGTCGGTATTGTTCGATGATTAATATCGGACGAGGCTAATAGATGTAAGTATCCAACTTACTTGGCAGTACCAAGATGTATCGCGACCTAAGTCTTCGTACTAGTGGCCCGAAATGAATAGTTCGACTATCTCTTTCGTCGATAGGTGTTTTTCTGGTTTAAGGGGGGGTGCATTACCTACTGGATAAAGTTGTACAAGCTGGGACCGCTCCCAGGATCCAAACAACCAGCAGCCATAACGACAATATAACTATAACAATATAGTGTTGGGTCTGAAGAGAGTGAGGACATTTCGAGAAACAATATCCCCATAATAAAGTTCAACAAATGGGAGGAGCTCCCCGAAGAGCTTATGCGATAGACGGCGGAATATGGTACTCAGTCGTTTGTTCGAGGATGAATCCACTCCATTAGTTCATGTGTGTAACTAGTCTGTTAGTTCCAGAATGTTGTGATTGCATGGATTTGCAACGGCAAAAGTAATATCTTAAGGAATGAGATCATGATAGTTCCAAGTTGAGGCTTAAAATTTTGGTGAGTGGTATGAATCGATTGTGTCTAGACCTTCTTAAGGTTTGTGATTGTCGGTTCGAGTTCATACTGTGTTCATATTGGATTCCATTTAAGCCCACCCATTATAATTCATTAACTTTCATAAAAGGTGCGTCTTAATTTATGTAAGTAAGAATGATTAAAACTTATGGTTCCTTGGGGATTTACACAATTTCTTTATTTAACTTGAAGAGGCGTCCCTATTTTCAATTAAAAGAGATTATAAATCATCCTACTTAGTAATTTCCGATGTAATACGCGTACTCACAAAAACCTTCAAGGTTGATAGGTATTCATGATGATGCTTGTGCTTCTAATGAGTAAGGGGCGAGTATTTAAAACTCGTCTTCAAAGAGGGGGAGTAAAACTACTAAGGAATATCGACCTAGAGTTCAAGATAGTTGATGAGTACTCGGTTAGAGTAAACAAGGTAAAGGTCTTTATGAACGAGTCAACATAGCGACGTATCTTATCATTCTCCTATTTACATGTCCCGCCCATTCATAGACTTGTAATACTTAGATTCACACATAATTCTATGTAAACAGAACTGTGACGGGTTTGTTAACATATCAATTATCATATCAATCCTCATAATACCAAAGATCCCACCATACAAGGACTTTACTACTTAGATTCATACATAATTCCATGTAAACAAAGTTATGACGGTCTCCGTGTAATACGATATTGTATAAAGCTATGAAGAAAAATAATATTCTTAGAGACCATTGTTTAACTTACAATGTCTGAGAACGAAATGAGACCATTGTGCAACTCACAATGTCTAAGAAGTAAAATGAGACCATTGTGTAACTTACAATGTCTGAGGTATAAATGAGACCATTGTGCAACTCACAATGTCTTAAGAAATGTTCTAGTATTTTTATATAATTGAATAACTTTCTTTATAAATAACGTTCGACTATAAGCAAAAGGAATGCAAGCATATATATTATATATATGTATGTAATGTAAGCACTTAAGGTAACAAGTAACCTAAGCAAGTAAGCAAGTAGTGTGTATGCACTTTGAAAATGTTTGCTGTGATGCAATGCTTGTGAAAACGGTTATAGTCTAGGGTAAAATATGCAACCTAGTTCCCTATAACCAGTGCTCTGATATCAATCTGTAACACCCAAAAAAATGTGTTGCAGCGGAAACGTGTCCGGGGGAGTTACTTCATAATACACAGCGCTAGATACAAGAAAACGACCTCTAAATGTGTCAGTTGAAAGAAAATTCGTTGATTTCTTGAAAATTGATATAAACATTTGTCAAGCCTAAATTTGCTCATCACAATGATAATCTTGCGGAAAGCGATACTACGAGATTTGTATCATTGTATCTATAGTAGTGATTCCATGAATGAGAATACTTGTCATTTTATGACTCTAATGTACATCAAGTAAGCCAAAGCATCATATTCATTGAGAAAAACATGCTTAAAAGTGTCAACATAAAGATGGTGAGTTCATAGGTTCGTTTAAATATAAATGCTGAACCAAAGTTCTGTAAAGTATGTATGACCGTTTCAATCCTTAAATGTTCTTCCAAAATGTATGTATGATGTTTAGAAATCATAAAGTTGTAAAATATGCATGACCATTTCAATCCCCAAATAGTCACCAAAACGTATGTATAGTTGGACCACCTTTGTTCAAAGTATGTATTGCCACTTTATTCAAGACAACGCGCAAATGTTCATGTGTGTATAAAACAGTGATTACGATTACTCTAAGTTCATGAAACCGATGCACTAATGTGTACCTATCGCAGGTGTCCCCTCCAAGAACACCCGACATTTATGAAAAGAATATGTACTCCCGTTACAGGTGTCCCCTCCAAGAACACCCGGGCAGTAATGTACCCCTTATAGGTGTCCCCTCCAAGAACACCCGAGCAGGCAATTTACCCTTATAGGTGTCCCCTCAAGAAACAACAGGGCAGTATGTTAACCTTGTAAGTGTCCCTCCAAGAATAACACAGGCAGTAATTTACCCTTGTAGATGTCCCTCAAGAACACCCAGGCAGTACTTTTTTTCTTGTTATAAGTTTAATCGCTTAAGCTAATCTGTAATCATTTCAAAGCAAGTATGTATTCATGACCAAAAATGAAGTCAAGTAATGTATCCCATAGCGAGCTATGTAAATGAGTATGTAAACCAATTTATAATCAACCATGTAAATGCATTTGTAAACAAGCATGTTCTCACCCCAAAATATATGTAAAACATGTAAAACGTAAGGCTATAAACTCACATTGATATTGCAGAACGATTGGCGGAAATGCACATTTTAAGCATAACCCGAACGGAAACCGGAACGGCTCGACCCAGAAGTTTCGGTTTATCTTAACGGTTATATCCTACTAGCCTAGGGTAGTGTATTTGGGTTTTCCGATGGATGAGTACATCAACGCGACACGTTGATAAAGATTTAGATTTCAAGTTGTAATAGTTTGGTGGTTGGTTAAATAAAATAAATCAAAAGTAAACGTAAAGTGTGTAATATATTTCGTATATATTACATATTAAGAATGAACAAGTGTATAATTCATATCGTGAATTATATGACAAAGACAAACACCCAAAAGAATAATACGAGTATATGATACTTTGCAAGTATTATATGACGAGCGTGAGAAAAATAATTGAAACAAGATATTTCGACACGTTTTCGGAAATCACTAATTTAATTAATAAAGCGTTCTTGCATAAAATTAAACGCATGTTTTAATGTTACGAATCATGTAACCGATGTTCGTAAAGCTTTTACAAAAGTCATGATTTCACCTTATATTTAGGAATTTATAAAATAATATTTTATATACTAGTATTTCGTTTCCTTGACGGTTCTAGCTAAACAGTTAGCTCCAATTTGTAAATGTATTGATTTGTTTGTTTATTTCGGTTATTGCTTAATTACAAATTTTATAATCATTAAAACTATATAACTTAATCTTTTTCAATCAATCCGTGTTGCAATTACTCGCGTGTTTTAAATATATATATATAGTATATTATATATAATATTTCTATATATAATATATATATATATATATATATAAACTAACGAAATAATAAATATTACGTTTATTTAACCATTTAAACCACCATTATCCGGTTTTTATTACTAAATATTGTAATACGATTTATTTGTCGCTTTATACCATCGAACGCGCCTTATGTTGTTTCGCTAAACCAAACGCACCCTTATTACGTTTTTGCACAACCCAACGCACCATTAGTGCTTTTCTGCTCACCCAAACACGCCCTTACGGTTTTTTTGCTACCCAAACCACACCTATGTGATTTATTACGATATATTTATTAATCGATTTATACCATCAAACGCACCCTTGTTGCTAAACCAAACGCCCCTAACTACTAAACCAAACGCCCCTAACTGCACAACCAAACGCTCCTTGTATGGTTTCCTACTCACCTAAACACATACTTATTGTATTTCTGCACAACCAAATGCACCCTTAGTGTGAAACTGCACACCCAAACATACCCTTACGATGAATCTGTCAAACCAAACTCCCCTTTGTGGTGTTTGTACACAACCAAACGCACCCTCTAAGTTTTTTGTTAAGCCAAACGCACCCTCGTGGTGTTTATATCAAAACCAAACGCATCCTAATCTGGTAAACCCAGATCCAAACGCACCCTTGGCTGTCTTATAGCCAACCAAACACACCCTTTGCTGTTCGCAGCCAACCCAAACGCACCCTTTGGGTGTTTCTGATTACCCAAACGCACCCTTCCGTGGCTGAGAACAAAAACCAATGCACCCTATTCGTGTTAAACCCAAACGCGCCCTTGGCGGCGGCTGCCATAGAACCCAACGCACCCTTGTGTGGCGATAAGACAAACAAACGCACCCTTGGCTGTTAACACCGCAAAACAAACGCACCCTAGTGGTGTTATAACAAAACCAAACGCACCATTTCTAGTGGTTTTATAAAACGAACGCTCCTGCTGCAAACCCGCAACCAGACGTACCCTAACTTGGTGATATAAAAGCCAACCGTACCCTCGTGGTGGCGGACAGAAAAATGAACGCACCCTATGGTGCCGAATCGAAAACCAAACAGACCCTTTTGCGATAATAACACCACACGCACCCTTGGTTCGTGCTGCTACAGTTAAACGCACCCTTATTTTGGTGTTATGAAGATGGTGGCGAGGTGGTGGCGATGGCGAGGTGTGGTGGGGTGGTAGCGGCGCGTGGTGGTGGAGATCGGATAGATCGGTTGGTGAGAAACATTTTGGACTCGGTCGGAAAACTCGCCGGAAAACTTTTCCGGCGGCGGCGGTGGTGGCCGGAATCCGGCCGGTGGTGGTTGCCGGAAAAGAGAGAGAATGGAGTGTATGTGTGTGTTTATATTTTTGTAAATGATTTAAATGTATATAAATTATATATATATATATAGGTAAACTTTTTATATATATTTTATTATATATATATATATATATATATATATATATATCAAAAGTTATAAATAAATGTGACATGTCTCAAATAGTCCAGGGTTAATTGTGTAAGTTTTTAATATAGTTTTGATAACTATCAGTTCGGGATTTGTTTGAACTAGTTAACGGTCGATTCGAGTCACGAAACTTGTGCCATTGTTTTCCAAATCATTTTTCCTATAAAAATGAGTATTCACTCGACTAATTTTCATAAACGTTTTATTAAAATTTATTTAAAACATTTATTATTTATTTGTATATTACTGATAACTTTGTCCGTAAAATGATCTTTTACTTGAATATTTGCGTCTTTAACAAACGTTACTGAATAAAATGATAACTAATTTATTAAATATTTTTATTTAATAAAAAATGTTAATTAAATATAATTTAATTATTTTCCTGTCGGTGCGCATTGTTCTTGTTTCTAAAATCTTGCGAGGGTATTTCAGTCATTTTCTGTTTGTTTCCGGGTCTCGGGCAAAACTAAAAAGTTGTCCGGAATATCGTTTTACATCAAATTGCTTTAGAGTCCGAGTTGTGAAAACGTGATTTATTGGGTCGTTTTTGATAAGTCAGCTTAGAAATAACATATATCTTTTTCGTTTTCAAGTCAAATAAGTTAAAAATAACTTTGCATATGAGATGTGAAATAATAAATATGATTTATTATTTAAAATATGTTCCGAAAACATTACCGGTTACGCGGTAATCGCTTTTATGTGACAATAAAAGACCAAAAGTCAAAAAGTCAAGTCAGACCCAAAAAGTCAAAGGGTAAAATAGTCATTTAAAATTCCGAAAATTGCCGGATGTTACACCAAGGGTGGAACTACGCCGTAGTTAAGTGAAAATATATAAGCTTTAAAATCTCAGACCAACTACGGCGTAGTTAATGGTTTAAACTACATTGTAGTTATAGTTTTTACAATAAAAGTTTTGAAACTTAAGCATAAGTATGGTGTAGTTTGGTTACCCAACTACGCCGTAGTTGCAGTCTGCAACTAAATATATTTACATAACCACACGCCAAGGTGATATCGATTTCAATCCCCTTGTTGTAAGGACCTGCAAGAAAAGTTAGAAACACACAAACCCAACTAAATGCATAAATGAAATGAAACAAGACATAATTATAAAGATAGGCATGGGGTGCCTCTCACGAAGCGTTTGTTTTTGTTCTAGTCACTAGCTTGACTCAACCTTTATTTACTAGGTAATCGGGTGTCTATCCCGTCACTTGGGATCAAGTGTGGGTGGAAGTAGCAATAGACACCCTTAGGGTGTAAGTATGCTACATGATAGAAAAATGATGAAAGCCAACCAAATAACGAACAAAACCTACCCTGACTAATTCCAGACCCAACACAACCTAACCAGGTTAAGTTTATGCAATAAACTACAATAACCCACAAATACGGGACTTATTGTTAAGTAGAAAACACGTCACATAATCAAAACAATGAAAAATAAGAATCACAAAATCCACCTGTAACACGTCTAAAAAAGATATATGGACAATATAACCGACTTCTTAACATCACAACACTAACCTTAATAAGTGATATACATCAGCCTCAATCGTCAACCATAGAAACATCATATCGCGTCTCGCAAATACTTCCAAACGCATATCCAAAATTTGAATTTAACAAGCCGGGCAACTGAAACTATAGTATAGGAGTGATGTTGTGTGTTAAAAACAACCCTAATTTACATCACTGTTAATTATCCATCTATATAAATTATAATGCAGCTGAAATATCCATCAATAAAATAACCACCCATATTACAGGGAATAAATTTTGCTCTAATCCATTATGTAATGTGATTACAAACAAAAGTAAATGATGCTCACTCAACCACTACAATGCCATTGAATCTAAAGTTTATATCATGTAAACAACCAATAAGCAATTCTATATCTAAATATCATTTTTACCAGAATACGTTATCCATTAACTTACTTATTCAAACGATCTTTCAAATGACCTAATCCGTTAACGTATATAATCAACCCAAATACAGTCCGAATACAAGCAAATCAATTTTAGCATAGCTTAAAGGCCAATGAGTACCACTCTCAAAGCATAGAATTTTGAATATCCTTTCCTATCAAAAACATTGTACATGAGTCAAGCAAAGCAACAAGGAATAATCGTTAATGCATGAATTCAAAAAAGTATTTCCCGTCCAAAGATCAAACGAATTTCGTACCATTCCTTTAGCATAACATACTAGCATCACAATGCATGATATTTAGCCCTAAACCCTAACCCTAAACGATCTAAACCATAAATCTAAAACCCTAGTTTCGTTTATACGAAACCAAAACCAAAACATAATCTGAAACCCAAATCTTAACACTAAACTTTGAATCAACATCCAAGAACCTAACCCTAAACACTAATCATAAACCCAAAGTCCAAGCCCTACACTTAACCTTAGCTCGCAAAACCATAAACAATAAAACAAAAACCCTAACCCGTACCTCATTTTGACCTGTAACCCATTTCCACCCATTTTAAACTATTAAAACCTAACCAAGCATCTTAACACCTTTCATGAACTCACCTCGCTTTCTATCTTTAGCACTCACTCACAACACTACACACCCATACCCACGTTTAAACTGATCCACCAAGGTATACATTGCCTTGTCATTTTCATGCGCAAACTGGGGCCTCATAATCTCCCTCCACCTTTCCATGCTATTTTAGCTAGCTTATAATACTCACCCTAATCTAGATTGGCCACCACATCACCCTATTCGACTTGGTCACCAAGTTTTGACCTCCTATAAATAGCCGAGACTTCAAACACTTCAAGCTCATTCACAAACTCACTATACAATCAAATGGTCACTCAAGCAGAAATACTAGAATCCATGGAGAAGAATTGAAACCATAGAAGTCGAGCTAGAAGTCTTAAACTCATTTCCAAATCAATACGCCCCGCTTTGACCCGTTTCCACCGATTTTGCTACATTTCGAGTTCTAGTAAGCCTAAATCCATTCTACATGTTTATATAATTGGTTCTTAGATCATGTCTTACCCTGTTTAACCTTATCAAATAATAAAAAACATTTAAATCTCTTTTAAAACCAAACACATTAATAAAAAATAAAAACCTAATAAACTAGTTCGAACCTATAACACAAAGCTTGTTCAATAAGCTCGTATTCTGTTTTAAAACTTTAATAAGCTTCTTAAGATCATGTGTAAACTCTTGTTTAAGTCTTTTGATTCACAAACCCATTCGGTTTGGTTTTCCTAAACATACGCACGCCTTTTTGATCTTTAAGCTCAAAACCCCTTTCCATAAGCAATAAGCTTGTAAACTCTACATATATTAATCTTATATCTAATAAACAATAAGCTGCAAAACTTTTTTGGATTTCAAAATACAAAATTATGATTTTGGACTTTAATTTGCAAATGTTTTTCAATGCATAAGGTATATATCGTAACTCTTTTAAGAAACTTATAGCTAGAGGGCTGAAAATGTTATTTTCCTAAAGTTATAATTACAAGGGCAGTTTTGCCAAGTCTAAGTTAAAAGATAAATTAAATACTTTATATATAAATGACTAAATTGTAAAATTATATAAATCAAGGGTATTTTATTGCCAATTTTTGCAAACTTAAAAAATAAAAATATTATAATTTTTATATAAATTATAACAATAAATAATAATATTATAAGACTCGATTTAATTAAAACCACACATTTTATCGCTATTAATCCAACGATCGCGCATTATAAAACAATACGTAGTAAAATTGACGTAATTTATCATCGAAAGCAATTTAAGAAACTTAAAATCTTATTGTATCACGTTACTAGGAAATTTCACTGTGAGGGTTTCCATTGGGTATTTGTTTTGACGAGTTTGATGGGTTTACAATTTAAAGTGCCCTGACTCCTCAAACGATACTACATGGCCTCTGGATTATGATAGCCCGAATAGTGATACAATATTTCCATAAATTAATAAATCAAAGTAATACATTAAACTTTATGAAGTTTTGAAACATAAACCATCACACTAAGACTTGACATATTACCCCAGGTTGCGTGATGAGGCCGTTACTTTCACTTGATATACTTTTGCCATCAATCAGATTTCCTGAAGGTTAAGTTCATACCTTGCTTTTTAAATATTGAAATGTTTCATAAACCGCGAGGAGGATCATGCTATCAATCATGAATACAAGTACTTCCTTGTAACCAAACGCACTCATTTGAATTAGATCGTATTTGGGACTGAACTCCCCCGTTATGTACCATATACTTTACTGGTAACCAAACCACTTCAATTGGAATCACTATGCGGGTGTTTGGAAAAGGAACCCATTGGGGCAACTACTTGTGATTATTGATTATCTCAAGGTCTCGGTGTCATGAGCTTAGGGCAATAATACTGTTTTCTATAATAATTGTACTCCATTGCAACTATGAACAACTTATGGGTGTATACACCGTCACCCACTATTGAACTGTATTCAAACTATTACAATAAACCTATGAATTTTGACTCAAACCCTTTGTGTTGACTTTTAGCATGTTTATCTCAGGTAACCGAGCATCTAATGGCACGGATTGCACAGATGAAGATGGCTAAACTGTTCATCATTCCAAACTTTATGTTTCTAGATATTAGGGGATCACTCTTCTTAATAAAACTCTGATGATATAAATGAAACGGAAACACTAAATTTTACAAAAACGTCTCTTTACGAGTCATTTTCTATGATTATGACTGTTGTACTATGAAATAATACCCCAGATTAGCTTTCGCTGCTATATTTGTCAAAATGGGGGTGTTATAGATTGGTATCAAGAGCCACGGTTATAGAGAACAAGGTTGAAACCTTAACTATAACTACTTTTTTTTCCATCCAAGAAAGTCCTCCGTGCCACAACATCTCCCTAAATAGTATGTAAACGTACTTAACCTATTAAACATATTATAAAAATATCTTAAGTTATTTACGCTGGGTTATTAACAAGAGTGATGACTACTCCCCACCACCCTACTTCTGATATTAAGGATTCATGATTCCACTAACTTTCGGGACTATACCCGGCTTCACCGGACTATGTCCTAGCTTCACTATGGAAATACTATTCTAGCTCTTCAATATAACTCATTTGGTTTAGTTCCAAAAGCATTCACCAACTCTTTCCCTTTTTTATGTACCCCAATGATGAAGGTCATGCAAGAATAATATAGCTAAAGAATCACATATTCCACGTCAACTATTGTGCCTCCATCTTCAATGCTATCTCTAATGTTTAATTCTCAAGAATTCTTTCTTCCTGAGGAATTATTGCCACTTAAGAAACGAGGCCGTGACCGATCATCCTCCTCTACTTCTGCCCTACCTCAAGCATTTAAGATAGGAGAAAGCTCTCGTAAGACAAGTCTGGAACGTCACGAGGAGCAAATTAAGGAAATTTTGAATCACCTAGATGAACTCTCTCTCGACCGCATTGAACACATAGAAGACAAAATAGAAGGTCTCAGAAATGGCCGGGTGATCATACAACAAAATTTGACACACTGGAAGTCATGAAATCCAAGAGTCTCGTACTCAAATGCTAAACTTCAAGAAAGCAAAAGGGAAATAAAACAAGATTGCTTTGGCTCGCTTTAGGATTGCCTAAACTTGAACAAATCATAAAGAATATCAGGTTTCGTCACCAAGCAGATCAGGAAAGTCTTCTGGGATGCAATCTATGACCACAAGAACAGCCAGGAAGGAACCATCGGACTACTAGATTAGAACTAGTTAAAGCTTTTGATAGAACTAGCCACTGGATGAGTGGTATAATAAACAACACATGTTCAAATTTGAAACTATGTACATACAAAAGCAATTGTTCAAGATATAAACAATGGTTATCCCGTTATACCTTGAAGTATCCTATTACCGATTAATATAATACACCCTATATTAGAAACCAAGAGTAAAACGATACACGAGAAATTTTAATAATAATGCATCATTATCTCCTTCTACATCATTAGAATCTTACTGTGACCCTAGAAAACAAAACATAATAAGTAAGATGCTTGTTAGAATTCATATCAAATAATATTTTATATTTCAATGTCACTAATGTAAAAAATGCTTAAGAGTTTAAAAAAGCATTTGGCATTTTAAGCATTTTTAAGACTTGAAATCATTCTAATTACGTGTTGTCTTATGTTTAAAGAATGCCTCCCAAAAGGACGTCAACATCGGAAGCACCAGCCATGACTCATGCTGCCATTAAGAAACTAGTTGCTGATAGTGTTTCCGTTGGCTCTGGAAGCACAAAGCCCTTAACATAACCAGAGGCGAAATTGGTATCAGTATAACAAAGCACCTCCTGTGCAATATCAAGTTATCCAAACGATAGTTTGGACGACAAAGACATTCAACAACAACAAACTACCGTAACACTAACACCAACAACCGCAACCATATAATCACCAACCACAACAGAAACAGAAGACAGGAAACCTTCAGGTCTTATGCAGTCACTCCAACTGAAAACATAAGTATAATGGAAATCGTCCTTTGTATAAGAAATGACTCTGCATCACATAGGACCTTGCACTGTTAAGTGTAATACTTGCAACAAGGTGGGCCATCTGACCAAGAACTGTAGAAACAAAGGGCCAACCACTGGAAGTAATCTGCTACCAGTGACAGTTACTTGTCATGCCTGTGGAGAGAAAGGGCATTATGCAAATCATGCCGAAAGACCACCAACAACAATGCCCAGGAAGAGCTACATGTTGATGGATAAGGAATGCACCGCCAAGACCCGAACTAGTCACGTAAGTCCTTCTAAACAACATCAAGCAATTATTATTTGTGATTGCTGAGCCAGATAAGCTTCGTATCCAATATCATCTTGCCTCTATTCTAAATATCCCACCCCTATACAATATATACCTTTACAATATCGCAATGGCTGACGAAACCTAGTAAGCACAAAACACCGTTATTTCTGGTCGCACCTTGACTTTGAAACCAACCTTTCGAAATTGATCTTAGCGATCAAACTCGGTAGTTTCGACGTCCGTCATTGGTATGTTTTGATTATCCAAGTATCATGCTATTAAATTAACTGTGACATAAAGTCGTACCACATCCCAAATCAAAGGTGAAACTTTGATCATTCGAGGTGACCGAAGTAAAACCCGACTAAATCTCATATCCTGTATAAAAACCAAAATATATATATCTCGAGGTTGTCAAGTTTTCGTAATCCAAGTAATGGAAAAGAAGTCAGACGAGAAAAGACTAGAAGATATCCAGTGGTCAGAGAATTCCCAGAAGTTTTTCCTGAAGATCACCTGGCCTTCTCCCTTCGCCAATAAATTCAAATCAAATTAAAACCAGAACAACACCTATAGCCCGAGCACCCTATCGATAACTATCAAGAGTTAACAGCTTGAGGTTTTATCCGATAAGTACCTCGCCTTAGGGACCTCCTCTTATATGCCAAAAGAAGATGGATCTTTTTATAATGTGGTATCGATTTATTCAGGAATTGAATAAACTTTACCTGTAAAGAATCGTTACCATATAACCCCAGTATTGAATGACTAATTTGACCAACTTCAAGGTTTCGAGTGTCTACTCGAAGATTGACTTAAGAATCAGGCTAACATCACTGAGAGAAGGGAAGAAGATATCCCAGACAGCTTTCAAACAATATACGTTATATAAAGAATTACAAGAGATGCATATGGTTTTAAACTACACACCTGCTGTATTCAGATCTCATGAACCATGTTGTACACCATACTTGACAGATTCGTATAGTGCTCATCGATGAATTCTTATCAACTCCTCGTAACAAAGAAGAGCATGCAAATCATTAGAAATAATCCTAGAATTACCAAGAAGAGAAGTTGAATGCCCAAGTTCTCCAAGTGGGTGATTTCTAGAATTCCTATCGTGCAATTTTTCTTGGACACTTACTTTGATAGTCAAGGACTTCATGGTTGTACCCTGCTAAGATTGAAGCATTAAGAAATGGACATCTCCTACTCCACCACAGAAATACATCAATCTAGGACTTGCGTAATTATTGGAGATTTATCACAGATTTCTCAAATTGCAAAGACTTTGACTGAATTAACCCAAACAACAAGTAAGATAGCTGGGGAAAGAAACCAAAGATGTGGCTTATCAACTACTAAAACAGAAGCTATGTGAAGCTCCAATCTTAGCATTACCAGAAGGAAATGACAATTTTGTTGTTTACTGTGATGCATCCCATCAAGGTCTGGGAGCGGTGTTAATGCAAAGAGAGAAGGTTATTGCATATGCATCCCGACAACTTAAGCCTAATGAAGAAAACTATACCACTCATGATCTCGAATTAGGAGCAGTAGTGTTCGCTCTTAAAATTTGGAGACACTATCTATAATGCACAATGTACTATTACACTGAACATAAAATTCTTCAGCATAACTTGATCATTAAAGATTGAACATGAGAACAACGTCGATGGCTATAATGCTTGCAATTACAGATTGTGAAATTCGCTACACCTGGAAAGGCAAAGTCGTATCCCCCCGCAGATGGCTTAAGCCGGAAGGAACGAATCAAACCACTCCGAGTTAGATCAATAGTTATGACCATCAACCAAAATTAACCATCACAAAATCTCAAAGCCAAACTGTGTCAATCAAGGCTGATAAACTTACGATGAAATAGGACAAAGCATTTAAAATACGTCCTGATGGAACTCGTTGTATTAAAAAATCGAAAGCTGTTACCACATTTTGTAATCTGAGAGACTTGATCAAAGCATGAGTCCCCATAAATTGAAGTATTCCATTCACCCAGGTTCCGACAAGATGTATCAGGATCTAAAGAAACTCTATTGTGGCCTACTAAAGGCAATTATTGCTGAATAATGTTTGGCAAATGTTTGACATGTTCTAGAGTTAAGGCAGAATGTCAGAAGCCATCCGACTTACTGGTACAACCGGAGATTCCTATGTAGAAGTGGGAAAGAATAACGATGGATTTTATCACAAAACTACCTAAAACATCAAACGGACATAACACAATCTGGGTCATTGTCGATCGCCTTACCAAATCCGCACATTTCATCCCTACCCGAGAGACAGAAGTATGGAAACCGCTTATATGGATATACATCAACGAAATACGTCTCCCGGCATGGAGTAACAATATCCAGCAACTCGATCATGACAGATCATTTTTCATCCGTTCTGGCAATCATTACAGAGGCATTGGTACTCATTAGATATGAGTACGGCAAATCATCTAAACTTATGACAAAGTGAAAAGACCATCCAAACACTCGAAGACATGCTTCGAGCCTGTGTTATAGATTTTGGAAAAGGATGGAAAAACACTTACCATTATTTACGTTTGAGTAGCGAAAGTAGATTTAAGTTACCACCAAAACCGGTGCTAGCCTCTCAGGCTGAAAACCCCCCTTTTACCATTTGTTTAGGTTTAACTTAGGTTTAACGTAGTATAACTTAGAATAACTTAGGACTAACTTAGATAACTAAAATACTGATAATTAAGTGTTAACGTTCTCGCTCTTAATGATCGACACCCTACTTACCAACGAAGCTACAACTGATCGGGTACACTGCCCGTTAGTGTTGTTTTAGAGAAAGTCGGCAATATATAAATAGTAAAACTTGATAACAAAATAACAACCTACGACGACAACATAATCATTCTCCTAAACCGTACATGCTTCTTCAAGTCTGGATTTATTTGTCAACAAATTCTTCAGATATCTAGCATACTTCGGCATTTGTACTAAGACTTTGATAAATGGGATATTGATATGGAGTTGTGTTAGATTCTCTAAAAACTTCCGTTGTTGTGCTTCTTCATTTTCCTTTCTCAACCGGTTAGGGAAAGAAATTGATGGTTGCTATGACTACATTTAGGGTTGTATAGCTCGTTCCTTAACTTTTGGGAATTCATTTTCCACAACAACTTCTTGTAGTTTTTCCTTCTCGTCATGTTGAATCCAGAAGGCTCATCATGGTCATCATTAACTTCATTGATTTCTTTATCGTATCCTTTAACTTCGTGCTTTGAAAACAAAACATCACTCATAACTATAACAACCCGTAATTTTCATCAATGTAATTATCCATCTATTAAATTAGATGCACTGTAACATCCATCTATTATATATACCACCTTTTTACAGGGAAATTTTTGCTTTATCTTATTATGCAACGTAACTTGCATCTCTAAAGTAAACGAGCTCACGCAACCTACCTATGCCAATTCTATCTATGTTTATATCATGTAAACATCCTAATATGTCAAGTCTATATCTTAATATCATTTTTACCAAGTACATTATCCATTTAACGTACCATTTACAACGTTATATCAAAATAGACTTTATCCGTTAACGTTTATATCAAACCCTAATTACAAGTAATGTATACATGCAAATCAAGTGTACAAGCATGCAAGGCTTGTGTACAACTCTCCTAAGCATAATATTTGAATATACTTTCCCTCCAAAACCATGGTACAAGTCATGCAAAGCACAAGGTATAATTCGTTAATGCATGAATTCAAAAAGGGTATTTTCCCTCCAAAATTCAAACGAATTTCGTACCATTCCTTTAGCATAACATACTAGCATCACAATGCACGATATTTAGCCATAAACCCTAACCCGTACCTCATTTTGACCCGTAACCCATTTCCACCCATTTCTACCCATTTTAAACTATTAAAACCTAACCTAGCATCCTAACACCTTCATGACTCACCTCCTTGTCATATTAAGCACCTCACTCACCACTCTACTCACCTATACTACGTTTAAACCTTGATCACCAAGGTATACATTGCCTTGTCATATTCTTGGCAAACTGGGCCTCATAATCTCCCTCCACCTTTCCATGCTATAATAGCTAGCTTATAATACTCACCCTAATCTAGATTGGCCACCACATCAGCCTATTCGACTTGGTCACCAAGTTTTCACCTCCTATAAATAGCCGAGACTTCAAACACTTCAAGCTCATTCACAAACTCACTATACACTTAAATGGTCACTCAAGCAGAAATACTATAAGCCATAAAGAAGAATTGAAACCATTGAAGTCGAGCTAGAAGTCTTAAACTCGTTTCCAAATCAATACGCCCCGCTTTGACCCGTTTTAACCCATTTCGCTACATTTCGAGTTCTAGTAAGCCTAAATCCATTCTACATGTTTATATAATGTTCTTAGATCATGTCTTACCCTGTTTTAACCTTTTCATATAATAAAAATCGTTTAAATCTCTTTTAAAACCAAACCGTAACCCTAATAAGCTCGTTCGACCCTTATAAGCTCAAAAGCTTGTTCAATAAGCTCATATTCTGTTTTGAAACTTTAATAAACTTCTTAAGATCATGTGTAAACTCTTGTTTAAGCTTTTGATTCACAAACCCATTCGGTTTTGGTTTTCCTAAACCATACGCACCCATTTTGATCTTTTAAGCTCATACGCCCTTTCCATAAGCTATAAGCTCGTAAACTCTACTTATTTTAGCTTATTCTAATAAGCCATAAGCTGCAAAACTCTTTTGGATTTCAAAAATATCAAAATTATGAATTTTGGACTTGATTTGCAAATGTTTTCATGCATAGGGGTATATATCGTAACTTTCTAAAATTTATAACTAGAGGGGCTGAAAATGTCATTTTCCTAAAGTTATAACTACAAGGGGCTGTTTTGCCAAGTTCTAAAGTTAAAGGATTAAATTATATATACTTTATATATAAAGGACTAAATTTGTAAAAGTTTATAAATCAAGGGTATATATTGCCATTTTTGCAAACTTAAAAATATAAAATATAATATTTTTATATAAATTATAAAAATATATATTAATATTATAAGACTCGATTTTATTAAAACCCGATACATTTATCGCTATTAATCAACGATCGACGCATTATAAAACAATTACGTTATATAATTAACGTAATTTATCATCGACTAGCTTTTGAAGAAACTTAAAATCTTATCGTATCACGTTACTAGGGAATTTCATGTGAGGGGTTCCATTTGGGTATTTGTTTTGACAAGTTTGTTGGGTTTACGATTTAAAGTGCCCTGACTCCTCAAACGATACTACATGGCCTCTGGATTATGATAGCCCGAACAGTGATACAATATTTCCATAAATTAATAAATCAAAGTAATACGTTAAACTTTATGAAGTTTTGAAACATAAACCATCACACTAAGACTTGACATATTACCCCAGGTTGCGTGACGAGGCCGTTACTTTCACTTGATATACTTTTGCCATCAATCAGATTTCCCTGTTAAGGTGAGTTCATAGGCTTCATATCATCAGCCATTTAAATCTTCTAATGTTTTCAAAACCCGCGAGGGGGATTACTGCTATATAACCATGAATACGAGTATTTTTCCAACTGTATGCTATATTATTGCCTAAGTCCTTACTTTTGCCATTAAGACTCCACTATCATAAACCGTTAATTACTTTTCGGAGTAAGCGCAAATGCTGTGAATAGATCTATTTGGGACTGAACTCCCCCGGTGGATGTACATATTACTTTCTGGTAAACCAAACGCACTTCATTTGAATCCCTGTGAGGGTGTTGGCAAAGGCAAACGTGGGGAACTTCTTGTGATTATTTGTTATTCAAGGTTCTGGTGTCATGAGCCTTAGAGCAATAATACTGTTTCCATAATAATTGTACTCATTGCAATTATTACACTTATGGGTATATAAACAACCGTAACCCACGTTATGTGACTTGTATTCAACTGTTTACCATTAAACCTATGACCTTTTTACTCATACCAATTGTGTTGACTTTTTAGCATGCTTTATCTCAGGTAATTGGAGCTCTTATGGCTCGGAGTTTAGCCGGACTTAAAGATGGTTATACTATCTATAATTCAACTTTATGTTTTCATGTAGGATTTTTGGGACCTCTGTTTATAAAATACTCTGATGAATATAATGAATGAATTGTTAACTAAATTTTCCAAAAAACGTTCTTCTACGATTCATTTTCTATGATTTGTCTGTTAGTACTTATGTATATACCCCAGATTAGCTTCCGCTTGCTATATTTGTCAAAATGGGGGTTGTTATACTCAGCTCCATAATAAGTGTCCAGTTTGACTTTTCAGAGTCAAACTGGTTCAACTTTGACCTTACATATCTTTGTGTGTGTTATATAATTATCTTTTATGCAAAATATATGAATGGATTGAGTTTTAAGTGTACTTTTCATTGATATAATTTTCATCAAGTATTATATAATACAAAAATAAATATTTAAGGTCAAAGTTGAACCAGTTTGACTCTGAAAAGTCAAACTGGACACTTATTTTAGGACGGATAAAGTATCATTAAAGATTTGTGATTTGTGTTTTAGGAGTGTATAAATTATCACCAAAAATGTAAATGAAATTGCAATATTTCTTATAAATACTAAATGAAATGTTGTTTTTTTGTTAAGTTGGTTTGGATAATATGCTTTTAATTTTGTATTTTTTAAATATATAGATATAGATATTGATAATTATGGTGGGTTGAGAACATTAAGTAGTAATTTCAATAATAATAACGGGAAAACTAGTAACTTTAATGTGTTGAAATTTCAAGGATTTAACATGAGGTTCATGCTTTATATGTAAAATACAAATACTTTGCTTTTTTGAGAAATAATTGCTTTTCATGTTTAATACTTTTTTCGTCTTACATTTAGGTGTTGTTTGTTTATTAAGATGCTCTGAATCTGATTCGCACATCTGAATCTGAATATTCGATAAAAAAAAGTCTGAATCTGAATGAAATAAAACTGTTTGTTTTTGTAAAAATGTATAGATGTGTTAAACAATAGTTTTTACAATTTAAATATAAAATGATTGTATTCGCACAAAAAATAAAATTTATTAAATAAAAACAACTTTTATAATATAATCAATTTAAATTTAAAGTATTTAAAAAACATGCAATCTCATGTTTATTCGACAAAAATAAACGTGCTAGAGTTTAGATTGAACTTTTAAAACGATTAACTAGATTAGTCGCGTTAGAATTAAGATGTATGAGTCCGAAACCGGACCCTTCAATTTGAAAAAAACATAAATTGACACATATCATCTTATACATTCTTTATATAACAAATATATGCAATCATTCTATTTAATACTTTTAATACAAAAGATAAAAGTGAAACAAGAAAAAAAATCAAAAAATATAATAAAAAATAACGGCAAAGTAGAAAATAAATAAAGTGAAAAAAAGAAAAAAAAGACATTAAGAGGTGTTAAGACACCCCTTTCACATCTAGTTCAATAAGAGGTTTATGCCTCTTACTGTCTCTTAATGGCTAGAAAAAAACAAACGCTCTTAACAGTGTTTGCCTCTTACTGACATGAAAAAACAAACAGTCTTAATGACCCAAATGTCTGACCGCATCTAAATAAATCAGATTAAGATGTTGTTAGGAGACATTTTAGAAAAAAACAAACACCACCTTAGTATTCACGTTTCATTTTCTAGCTGTCTTATATTTAATTATTTACTATTAAAAACAAATAGAGAACTTTAATAAAGTTTATCATGTTACTTTCATTTGAAATTATTATTAAAAAGTAAAAAAATACTATTAATTATAAATATATACATTTGTGGACTTCTTGACCACGTCTTTCATTATTCATAAGAAATACGTAGTATTAAAATATTCTTTATGAATATTAACTACAATATATAATAATCAATTTTCATTTTTAATAAAACCTCCTTCAAAATTAAGTCATTTTCAGTTTTAGTCCAAAATAATAAAGTCTCATTTAAAGTTAACTCACTTTTTGATGTGTATTTATTTTTAAATATATTTTTACTTAAGTTTTAAATTTATAAAACTCGATCTACCTGACAACGCACTAACGGGCAGAGATCCCGATCGTGGGTAGTATAAAATGGTAAATCCGATGTCGTCCCAAGAGCTAAGTTGTAATTAGTTTTAATTTGAAATGTCACATTTAAAAATGGTTTTTAGATTGATTTAAAATATATAACAATAAAATAAAATACTAAAAATTAAAAGAGTTAAAGATATCAGGAGAGAAAATGTGATAACCTAGTTACTTCATTACTACTATTATGAAAACGTTTTACTGTGCAATGTTAAACTATGGTTTCATTAGTGGTTTCTAAGGTCGATAGACTTGAATAGGCATATTTAGTCTATCATATACTTCCCGCGATTCCGAATTCAGTCTAAAATAGTTTATTGAGGTAGGATATCCAGTTGTAGTGATTAATCCCAACTATTCATAAATCAATCTTTATTCTTTATTTATTTAACCATATATTAGAATTTTAAACCCCCTCTGAAATAGATTCTGTGCTTTTTAAGTATATTGAGTGATAAGGTGTTTACGTGTTAGTATTCGGTTAGTTCCTACACTAGGGTGGAGTCTTAGAAACCTTTTTAGTACCCGTTGGAATCCCTTATTTTGTTACATTTGATTAATCTTTTAAATAATGGGCGGCAGCAAGGTCCAAACAACAATGTCGCTTACCAAAACCCAGGTGTACACGAATAGTCAAGGGAACTATCTAACGAAACCATAATTCTAAAAGGAAACAAAATCATCATAACATAGTTAACTACATATGAGGCAGCACTTTAAGTGCTTAGCCGCTCATGGTAACGGAAACACAGCAAGAAATAGAAGTAATCATAGATTCAAAGCTCATAATTCTTACAGTATTCGTATTTAAACGAATAAATACAAAAAGTAAATAAAGTGTGATCTCCCTTGGACTTCAGGTGGAATTCTTCGAAGGTTGGAAGCCTTGTCGCCTCTCCAATTGGTGTGGGAGGAAAGCGATGTACGGAAAATACGCTTGAATGATGGGCTCTATTTATAAGTATCAAACCCTGTGATGGCGGAAAACTATTTAAAGTGTTACGCCGTAAACCTTCTTACACGGACTATTTTTTTATTTATGTATTTTTCTTTATAGTTTCTTATTATTGTTGTGGCGTACCAGATTTTGCGTTACGCTGTAACCATCAAATAATTTTCATACGTACGTGATATTCATTCCATATTTGTGGATCTTCATGCTTACGGCGTAACCATAAGGGTTGTTGCGCCGTAACTCTATCTTGGGTAAGATTTCCTTCTAAATACATGTCTACGGCGTAACTAGATATGGTGTTACGCCGTAAAATTGTCCTTGATCTTCACACTTGCTTAATATATGTTACGGTGTAACCATTTCTTGTGTCACGCCGTAACATTCTTCAGATAATTACACTTTAAGCCCTTTTTCCCTTGTTTCTTGTCACTTTCTGCATTTCACCTGAAAACTACAAAATGATAGAAAATATCTCATTTTCGAGTATTAGTGAACATTTGCAGGTAATATAGAGGGTATTTTACCACTAAAAAGTATTAAATATTTGATGTTATCAAATATCCACCCACTTGACTTCTGCTTGCCCTCAACTAGAACCTGTTAGAATATTTCATAAAAAGATTTCTCGAGAATCATTTCGAGAAATGAATCTATAAAACACTTATGCTAGAAAACATCAAATCCGAACACCTCACGAAAAGGGGATAAAAAGTCACTCAACTCTCCACTAGTCTAAGTGTTTCATTTTTGGGGTGATCGTTCAATTGCACAGTCATAGCATGTATTCTATCATAAGCTTGAAGAGTACACAAATCTGCACTAGTTAGAATTAGGGTCTAAATAATTCTTGAAGGTAACATGGGTAATATGATTTTATAGGGTGATAAAGGGGTTTAGGATACGCATGGGATATGCATTTAATTGTTGTTAATATAAAAACACAAAACAAATAGTCTAAAATTATCTAAGGTTGTCATAACTAGCTACTGGTCCAATCCATGGTATAAAAAGTCTAGGGTCCGAAAAAATCTGATCTTCAATTAATGGGCTTCTAGCCTACATTCTTTATAAGTATTGTGATGACTTGTGTGTTCACTAATGGGCTACTGGCTCCATTCTTTATAATTATTAAGATATCTTGGTGCAATAATGGGCTACTAGCTCCATTCTTCATAATTACTTAATTTGCAGCATCTTTTCCTTCTTTTAGCACATAGGTGGTTTTTAGTTGCACCCTCTTTTCTTTCTTTTTAAACATGCAAATGCTTTAAAGAGTTTATATCTTTGTATTATTGCACCTACATCATTGGATTTTTTATAAGCGGGCATCCCCCCACTTGAGGATGAAACATATGTTGAAAGTGATGAGATAGGAGCGGGGTCTGTGTAGTTCATAAATGTTGGTTTCCAGTTTGCATTATATTTTTTTCCCATTCCCCCGAACCATGGACTTAAGTAGCCAGAAAATTCAAAACAAAGATAATACTTTAGGACTACAGGCTAGGGTTAAGGTGAAATGGTTGTAACGCATTACATATTACATTGGGGGTATAACCATAGTTTGGTTATATTATTATATATTATTTAACATGGGTGATTCTTTGGGTTTTATTGCAACTATAATTAGTGCAATAAAATGGGTTATATCACGGTGGTAGACTTGTTTGTGGTTCATTGGCGTGGTAAATAGCATTTTTGGTTTGAATTAGTGGTCACAACTTTCTGGGTCGTACAGTACAGTGGACTTTTCACGGGGTGGGCATAGTATTTTTTGTGCACAGTTGATACCAATTGATCTACATGGGGTATTACATTTTAGTGTGGGGGGATACCTTGGGGGTTGGTTCGGGTCCAAATGGGACACATTTACTAGCCTGTAGTTTATAGTTATCTTTGTTTTGAAATTTCTGGCTACTTAAGTCCATGGTTTCGGGGAAGGGGGGAAAATGGGCAAAACCAAACACAAAAAATTTTATGCATTCGTGGGAAGACCAATCTGTTATGATCTACAAGACCCCCCTATTCATTCAACTTTCAACAATTTGTTCATTCTCACGTGGGGGGTACGCTGCAAGGGATGGCGTATAATATCAACATGATTTGTGGGGCAAAAATAATAAAAAGATATAAACTCCTGTAGCATTTGCATGTTTAAAAAGAAAGAAAAGAGGGTGCAACTAAAAACCACCCATGTGCTTAAGAAAGAGATGATGGTTGACAAATGGTTGCTGGCAAAATTATGTATTTATGAACGAATGGAGCTTGTAGCCCATTATTGGCACTCTAGATATCTAAATAATTCATGATAAATAGAGCTAGTATAAGAGTAGCCATATTACACAAGTATCACAATACTTATAAAGAATGGAGCTAGTAGCCCATTATTGAAGATCAGATTTTCGGACTTAGACTTTTAGACCTATGGATGGACAGTAGCTAGTTATGACAACCTTAGATAATTTTAGACTATTTGTTTTGTGTTTTTATATTAACAATCATTAAATGTGTATCCCATGCGTATCCTAAACCCCTTTATCACCCTATAAAATCATATTACCCTTGTTACCTTCAAGAATTATTTAGACCCTAATTCTAACTGGTGCAGATTTGTGTACTTTTCAAGCTTATGATAGAATACATGCTATGACTGTGCAATTGAACGATCACCCCAAAAATGAAACACTTAGACTAGTGGAGAGTTGAGTGACTTTTATCTCTTGTCGTGGGTGTTGTGTCGGCTTGAATGTTGTCTTGACATAAGTGTTGTTAGAGTTTAATTTCTTGAAATTGATCTCGAGAAATCTTTTTATGATAATATTCTTAATGGTTCTAGTTTGAGGGCATGCAGAAGGCTAGAATGATGTCTAGTTGGGGGATATGTGTTCACATATCAATTATTTATTATAACTGTTTAGTGGACATAAAAAATAAACCATTAGATTTATATATATGCTTCTCTGGTAATACTCGGAAAAAATGAGGATAATTTTTCTATCATTTTGTAGTTTTCAGGTGAAATGCAGGAAGTGACAAGAAACAAGGGAAAAAGGGCTTAAAGTGTAATTATCTGAAGAATGTTACGGTGTGACACAAGAAATGGTTACACCGTAACATATATTAAGCAAGTGCGAAGATCCAAGGGAAATTTTAGGTGTTTGTTGGTACACCTTATTTCTAGTTACGAAGTAAAAATGTATATTTTGGAAATGAATTTACCCAAGTTAGAGTTTACGGCGTAACAACCCTTAGGTTAACGCCTGTAACATGAAAATCACAAATTGGATTGAAGATCACATTACGTATGAAATTATTTGGTTTTTAATGGTTACGGACCTTTAAGCAAAATCTGTATATGCCACAACAATTGATTAGTTATGAAATGTCGTGTAAGAAGGTTACGGCGTAACACTTTAATTAGTTACGCCATCACAGGTTTGATACTTATAAATAGAGGCCTCATTCAAGCTATTCCGACATCGCTTCCTCCACATCCAATTGGACGAGAGGGGGGAACAAAGGTTACTCCAAAATTCGAAGGAATTCCACATGCAAGCTCCAAGGGAGGGAGATCACATTTATTTACTTTTTGTATTTATTCGTTTTTATTTTTTATATACGAATTACTGTAAGAATTATGAGCTTTGATTGCAATCTATGATTACTTCTAATTCTTGCTGTGTTTCGTTACCATTGTGCGGCCTACTATGCACTTTAAAGTATGGGTTTTCCTTGCATTTATTGTTAGTATACTATTGTTTATATGTTTGTATCATGTTTGATTATGGTTTCGTTTGAGATATATTCCTTGGGACTATACGTGTAAACCTGGGTTTTGGTAGTTTAAGCTCTGAGGTTGTTTGGAAATTGCTTGCCCCATTATTAGATTTATCATGGCCTAATTATGGGATCCATCGGGGTACATAAAATGGATCTATGTCTCCATCCCATCGTGTAGGGAACTAACCGGTATACGAACTTATCCACTCAATATACTTAAAAAGCCACAGAATCTATTTAAGAGGGGGTTAAGATTTACTTTATAGTTTTAAGATATAGTTTTAGGATTAGTTGGATTTAATCACTACCAACACTGGATATCTACCTTTTTACGATTTGGACTGAATAGGATTCGCGAGATGTGTGGTGAGTTGTAAGGGGAAGTTAGGAGTGAGTAGTGTTGTTGTAGCGTCTGTATATGAGTGACTAAAGATGACTATTGTCCTGTCTAGCGTACGGTGTTTGGTTTACTACTTTGGTTTTACTGTGGGGTTCAGGGCCTATGGTGTTATGGTGGGTGGGTTGGTTTTTTTACGGCGGGATGTTGTTGTTTGGTTGGTTAGTGGGGTGATATGGGGAGAGTCGGTTGGGGTGAGTTGTTTCGTTGGTTGAGGGGGTGGCGTTTTGGGGCAGTTGGTATGTGATTTGTGAGTATTTGTTATATATAATTTAAATATATTTTGGAATTTGTGAAATTTCTAATTACATTATAAATAATTAATCTGAGTATTGGGGACGGGACATAGGTTGGTTTACACTTGGGAGTCTTCCCTAGTTGGGGTATATGACCATGTTTGGGAGGCGGGGATGGGTGTGTGTGGGGTTGTTTGGGTTTAAGGGTTGTGTTTTTGTGTGTGTTTTTGTTTGTTTTGTATATGATTTTGGGTATGTTAGGGTATTGTGTAGGGTTGTGGGGGGTGTTTTAGGTTTTTGGTCGGTGGGGGCTTGGTGGGGGGGTGGTTTTTGCTTTTTTGGTTTTTGGTGGTAGAGTTGTGGGGTGGGTCTGTGGAAAGTTAGGTTAGGGGTTTGTAGTCGTGTGGGAGGTCGGTTGTTGGTTTGTGGGGGGACATTGTTGGAATATTTGGGTGTTGTGTGATGGGTGTTGGTTGTGGTGGAGGGGGTAGGGGGTGTGTTGTTGGGGATTTTGGTTTGGTTGTTGGTGGGTATTTAGGGGGTTAGGGAGTTGGGGGGGGGGGGGTATGTGGTTTGTTGGTTTTTGTTGACAGTGTATCTGCGTGTGTTTTGGGTTTCGGGTTTGTAGTTGGGTCGGGGGGGGGGGGGGCAGTTTGGAGAGGTTAATGGTTGCGCGTTGTGGGTAGCGGTTTGTCGGAGATGGATCTATGGTGGGCTGGTTGTAGGTGGGGGGGGGATGGGATGGAGAGTCTTGGTTGTGGATTTCTGGGGTGTTTAGGGGGGGGGGGGGGCTCTGGAATGGTTGTGTGGTTTATTGTCATGTTAGTGGCCTGTTCTAAAAGGGGTAGGTTGGTGTGGGTGTGGGGTGGGGGTTTATTCGTGCGTTGGGAGGGGGGGGAGGGGGGGTAGGGTTGGGTGGGGCAGTAGGGCGCGGCTTGGGGGGGTGGGGGGGGGCGGGTGTCATGGGTATTATGTGGTATGTATGTATATGGTAGTTATATGTGTAGTTTTTGCTGTGTATTGGGTAGTGTTTGTAGGTGAGTTGTGGTTTGGGGTCTATTGTTTTGTAGGTGGTGACGTACTTAGGGTTGGGGGGATGGGGGAGTATCGATGTAATGAGGTTCGGGAGTAGAGTAGTTGCGTGGGTTGAGGGGAGGGTTTTGGGATTGGGTTTTCGTTGCGCTGCATAGGGGTGGGGGGGCGTTTTGTTGTATATGGGGGGTGTGGGATTGGGGGGGTTGGTAGGGTTGGGTTTGGGTTGTGTGTGGTGTTTTTGAGGGGGGGGGTGGGTTGTTTTAGGGTGGGGGGGGTTCGCAGTTGGATGATGGGGTGTGGGGGTTTGGGGGTTGTTTTTTGTTTTTTTTAGATGGGGGGTATATCGAGTGTATGGGGTATTTTTATTTCTGGGGGTGGGATGGATTGGTGGTGGTGGTGGGGGGGTGAAGGGGGGGGGGGGGGTGAGTAGTTTGGGATGTGGATGTAGGGGGAGTTTCTGAAGCGACAGATTGATGAAGGTTGGTTGTTTATTATTATACGTTTGGGATTGTACGTTGTTTTTATGTGTGTTTATGGTTGTTTGAATTTGTGGGAGATTTTTTTTTGATTTGCGTGGAGGGGGTGGGGTATGTTGTTTGATGGATTTTAACGTATGGGGTTTGACGGGGTATTGGGATTTATATGGTTTGGGTAGTGGGGGAAAGGGAGTGGTGCGTGGGTTTTGGTATTCGGTTGGGGAGATTAAATAATGTTGGTGATAGTGAGGTGTGAGTATTTGTGTTGTAGTGGGTTTTTTGTCATTTTGGTTTTGCTTGTTTGAGAATTTACACTGCTTATGTTTATTTATTTATTTTATTTTTTTTTTTTTCATTAATGGGCTGTTAGTATTTATAAAGAAACATAGTTGATATTTACATTTAATTTTTTGGTGTTAATTTATACTAGCCTTTACTCACACATATCTACTATCGGTAAGTTACTTTATAAGTCCTAATATAAGTGTCGTTTGTTTTTCAGAGTCAACACTGGTTCAACTTTGACCTTAAATATGTTTTTTTGTTACTTAAATACTTGAATGAATATGAAAATTTACCTATGAAAAATACACTTAAACTAATACCGTTCATACCATTTCTTAAGTATTATATAACACAACACAAAGATATGAATGGTTCAAAGTTGAACCAGTTTGACTCTGAAAAGTACAAAATGGACACTTTATTATGGAGCGGACGTATCGTGTTTATAGTATAACACCCCAAATTTTGACTATAATAGAGCCGGAAGCTAATTGGTGTATTATTTTAATAATTAATTCCACAAGTTTTCTATATCATTCGTTAATGAATCCAGTGTTTGATGTACGTGGGGGCGGTTTTTTGTGGATTAATTTCTTGATTTCATCAGATGTTTGCAGGGGGTAGTAAACAGAGGTCCCAAATATTCTACTTGAAAAAACTATAGTTTGAATGGTTAATAGTTTAACCATCTTTTAGTCTGGTGCAACTCCGTGCCATTAGATGCTCAATTACCTGAGAATAAACAGCTAAAATTTTATGTTTTTTTTTTTATTTTTTTATGTTTTTGTTTTCAACACAAATGGTTGGTAAAAATTCATAGGTTTATGGTAAACAGTTGGTTGAATACATGTGAATTCTATAACAGGTGGGTTACGTTGTTATATTCCCATAAGTGTAATAAATTGCAAATGAGTACAATTATTATGGAAAACCGTTTACTTTGCTCTTAAGCTCATGACACCGAGGGGACCGTGAGATAATCATTTTTTAATAAATCAACAAGAAGTGTTCCCCAAAGTGTTGCTTTTTGCCCAAAACATCCGCACAGGGATTGTCAAATGAAGTGCGTTTGGTTACAGAAAGTATAGGTACACGCCACGGGGGGGGAGTTTCAGGTCACCAAACTAGATCTTCGTTCAACTGCATTTGCGCTTTACTCCGGAAAATGTAATTAACGGTTTAGAATATAGTGGTATGGTCTTAATGGCAAAAGCCCAATGTCTAGGACTTAGGCAATATTATAGAATACTGTTGGTATAAGAATAAAATTTACTAGTGTTTATTTCGGGGTTTCTTTAGCATGTTTCACCTCGCAGGGTTTTATGAAAAACTTTAGAAGATTTTAATATGCGTTGATTTGATATGAAATCACATTAACTGGGGCATATAAATAGTGAGTGTGCTTCTTTGTTGAGTCTAGTGTTTTGGTTAAACATCGGAGGATAGCAACCTGGGGTAATTGTCAATAGTATTAGTGTGTTGGTTTATGTTTCAAAAAATTCATATTGTTTAACGTATTACTTTGATTTATTAATTATGATATAATATTATACTGTTCGGGCTTTCATTATCCGGGATGGCCACTGTTGTATCGTTTGAGGAGTAAGTCAGGACACTTTAATTCGTAAACTAGGCAAACCTCGTCAAAAACAAACAATATACCCAAATGGAACCCCTCACATGAAATTCCCTAGTTAAGTGATACGATACAGAGTTTTTATGTTTCCTTCAAAAAGGCTAGACGATGATAAATTAACGAAAATATTATAACGTAATTGTTTTATAATGCGTCGATCGTTGATTAATAGCGATAAATGTATCGGGTTTTAATAAAATTGAGTTTTATAATATTATTATATATTTTTATAATTTATATAAATATATTATTTTTATTATTTTCTAAGTTTTTGCAAAAATGGGCAATATATTCACCCTCGTTTTTAAAACTTGGTAAGTTTAAGTTTAGTCCTTTCATTATATAAAGTTTATATAAAATAATTAAAACCTTTTCACTTTGAACTTGGCCAAGATAGGTCTTATAGTTATAACCTTTAAGAAAAATGAATTTTCAGCCCCCACTAGTTAAAATTTGAAAAGTCGATACTTACCCTATGCATGAAAAAAATTTTGCAACAATCATGTCCAAAAAAAAGCCAATTTGCGAGCTTAATTTTTAGGCGTTCCAATTGTTATTTGCAGGTTATAAGCTATTAAAAAAATAAGCAAATTAAGGTTCTAACCTAACAAAAGTTTAGAAAAAGGATTCGTTAGCTAGAAAATAAAAAACGGGTCATTTTTAGGGTTTTAACCAAAAAACGCATGGGTTTGAGGCGTGCAAGGACTTTAACAAGAGTTTATATATGATCTAACAAACCTTATGAAAGATCTAAAACAAAATATGAGCTTATTGAAAAAAGATTTTGAGCTTACTTGAGCTAAAATGGGTCGAAATGGGGTTTTTGGGTTCGTACGCCTAAAAATGACTTCAAGGGCTTCCTTTGTTTGATTATTGGCTCCTATTCTGATCTTAGGGACTTTACTTGATCCTCCTTGGTCTGAGTTAGATCACTTCACTTTGAGAGTGGTGTTGTGGCTTTTTGAGGTGTGTTTTTGATAAGAGTGTTGGTTTCGGCTATATATAAGGTTCGAAATATACACTGTGTTACTAGTTTTATCCTTGAGGGCTAGAACTACTGGGTGTTAGGGATTAAGGGCTGTAGGGTAGTAGATAGTAGATGACTACTGGAGGCTTTAGGTGATTATGGAAGCTAAGGAGATGTTTGTTAGGTTAGTGTTAGTTTGCATGGTGGGATATGGGTGTTTGAGGGTTCGTTTTGGACAAGGGTGTCATGGTCATTCTGGCTGGCCAAAGTGGTGTTGGAGGTTGCTTGGTGATGATATTAGAACATTTAGGGTTTTAGGGTTTCGTTTAGGGTTTTAGGGTTTTCGATGTTTGGGTTTTAAGATGAATTTGGGTTAAATTGGTTTGAAGGGTTCTCCTCCAGTCCCCGCCCGCCACCTTCCGCCCCCATAAGTGTTGTACCTTGTGTTAACAGTGGTAGTAATGAACTAATGTGATTTAAGAGGTTTTAAAAATAAACTAGTTTAGTTGTTTTCATTTGCATTATTGACTGGGACATTGGAATTTAGAAAGTTGTACTGTTTTACTTGATTTTAGGAGGGAAATAAGTATTCAAATGTTGTGCTTTGTACAACTTGATAATCTTGCTTTATGGTGGGGCAAAATGCTTTTTATAATGTATGTTATTATCCATATATATTTAGGGGTTGATAAAATGTTTATGAATAATAATTTAAGTATGTTTTGATATAACGTTGTTAAATGGTTCGATTAATGGGATAATATACTTGGTTTTTATAAGATATAGGCTTGAAACATTTAGGATGTTACATGATTATAAATCTTTGATTTAGATGGACTTTGGTAGAGGTATGGCCTGAGCTCGTTTACTTTTGTGTGATGCTTGTAACGTGACGTTTGATAGAGGAGATAAAGTTTAAATTCAGTTTCCCTTGTAAATAGGTGGTTTTATTTATTTAAATAAGATTGTTATCTAAAGTTTGCATCTAATTTATTAGAAGGGATTAATTACATTGGATTGAAAAATTACGGTTGTTATAGTCTCCCTCCCTTTATAAGAATTATTTTTCGTCTCCGAGATTCTCGAGATTTTGTTGGATGACGAGTGATGGGAGTGATATTTGAAAACTGATGTGGATTATCTTGACATGAATTTGATCTTCGCGTTCCCACGATAAATTTTGGGCTTTTTTAGGTTCAATCTTACTTTGACTATAGGAATACGGACTTTTTTTAGTTGTTGACCTTCTCGTTTCCATTGATCTACACTGGTTCTTACAAACAACTTGAGTTTGTCATCGAGTCGTAAGAAGCTCTTTCATGGAATGACAGGGATTCGTAGATAAGCATTTCTTTTGTAGAATCGTGGAAGGAAGGAAGGACAAGTACTGTTGACATATGAGCTTCTTCAGGAAAGCTCAGTTTATATGCCACTGGGCCCAATCCGTTCAAGGATTTTGAAAGGGTCTAATGGACGGGGGGGAAGGGGGATTAAGGCTTTCTCGTCTTTTTTTCCGAAGCGGAAATGGAATCTTTTAGAGGTGATTACTTTTAACCATAACACGATTCTCCAACTTGAACAACAATTCTAAAGAGTTTTGCCTTACATTGGCGTAACTTCTTTGCCGATCACTTATAGCTTGCAAGCGTTGTCGAACTTGCACTATCTTTTCAGTGGTTTCATGGGATCTAGTATTGGTCTCCCGTAAGTTTGAACATTCTCTAATTGGATAGCAAAACAGGTGATCTGCACTTTCGACCATAAAGTGCTTCAAATGGTGATGCTTAAAAATACTGTAAATGGTGGTAACTGTTATTGTAAGATAAAAATTCTACTAATGGTAAAGAGGTTTTCTTTCCAATCATTTACCAAAATCTATCCCCACCAACCCCGTGTTTGGTGTGTCTAACACAGGCTCGAAGCATGTCTTCAAGTGTTTGGATGGTCCTTTGACTTTATCCATCGGTTTTAGGATGATATGCCGTACTCATATCTAATTGAGTACCCAAAGCCTTTTGTAATGATTGCCAGAATCTGGATGTAAAAATGACTGTATACGATCGTGAGAGATGATGGAATATGTACTTCCAGGCGGGGAGAGGGATCTATTTCCTTGATGTACAATCTTTTAAGGGTTTCCATACTATCCGTTGCTCTGGTAGGGATGAAATGTGCTGATTTGGTAAGGTGATCGACAATGACCCAGATTGTGTCATGTCCGTTTGATGTTTTGGGTATTTTTGTGATGAAATCCATTGTTATTCTCTCCCATTTCCACACAGGAATCTCTGGTTGTACCAGTAAGCTGGATGGCTTCTGACATTCTGCCTTAACTCTAAAACATGTCAAAAATTTGCCAACATATTTCAACGATTGATGCCTCATATGTTAGGCCACCAATAGAGTTTCTTTAGATCCTGATACATCTTGTCAGAACCTGGGTGAATGGAATACTTTGATTTATGGGACTCATGGATGATTAAGTCTCTCAGATTACCAAAAAGTGGTAACCAACTTTGGTTTTTAATACAACAAGTTCCATCAGGACGTATTTCAAATGCTTTGTCCATTCCTCGTAAGTTCTCAGCTTTGATGTTTTCTTCTTTGAGTGCTTCAGTTTGAACTTTGAGAATTTGTGATGGTAATTTTGGATGAATGGTCATAACTAATGATCTAACTCGGAGTGGTTTGATTCGTTCCTTCTGGCTTAAGGCATCTGCTATGACATTTTCCTTTCCAGGATGGTAACGAATATTTCACATCGATTTAATCTGCAAGAATTTTAAGCCAATGGCGTCTGTATACATTTGGTTTAAACTCTTTCTGATCAATGGATATGCTGAAAGACTTTTATAATCAGTGAACACTTGGTAATTTGGTGCATACAGATTGTGTCTTCAATACATTTTAAGAGAGAACATACTGCTTCCTAATTCGAGGATCATGGTGGTATTGTTTCTTCATTAGGCTTAAGTTGCCAGGATGCATATGCAATAACCTTCTCTCTTTGCATTAACACCACTCCCAAACCTTGATGGGATGCATCACAGTAAATAACAAAATCATCATTTCCTTCTAGTAATGCTAAGATTGGAGCTTCACATAGCTTCTGTTTAATTAGTTGAAAATCCGACTCTTGATTTTCGCCCCAGATATACTTTTTGTTTTTCTAGGTTAATTCAGTCAAAGACTTTGCAATCTTCGAGAAATCTGTGCATAAATCTCGATATAATAGCAGACAAGATCTAAAGAATGACGTATTTCTGTGGGTGTAGTAGGAGATGTCTAATTCTTAACTGCTTCAATCTTTGCTTTCCCTTTGGGCTGGGGCGTCAACTTGAAGTCCCTTGAAATATCAATTAAGTGTCCAAGAAAATGCAGATACGAATCCAGAAATCTCTCTTGGATAACTTGGCATACAAACTTCTCTTTCTTGAGAATTCTTAGATGATTCTTCTAATGATTTGCGTGCTCTTCTTTGTTACGAGAGTAGATGAGAATATCATCGATGAAAACTATTACGAATTTGTCCAAATATTGTGTTTATCACACACGGTTCATTGAGATCCTTAAATAAAGCAAGGTTCGTTAGTTAAACCAAATGGAATCACCTTGAAATTCATAATGTCTTTATCTTATTCTGAAAGCAGTGTTGGGAATATCTTCATCCCTGACTCTCAGTTGATGATAGCCTGATCTTAAGTCAATCTTTGAGTAGACACTCGAACCTTAAAGTTGGTCAAATAAGTCATCATTTTTCTTGGGAAATGGGTAATTGTTATCTTTATGGTAATATAGTTTATTTCATAACTCCCGGTAATCGATACACATTTTGAAAGATTCGTCTTTCTTTTTAACAAATAAGATAGGAGCTCCCCAAGGCGAAGTAGTTGGTCGGATAAAATCTCGATCTGATAATTCCTGAAGTTGATCAGATAGTTCCTGCATTTCTAAAGGAGCTAATCTATAGGGTGCTTGGGCTACAGGTGTTGTTCCTGGAATTAGATCAATTTGGAATTCTACTGCCGATCGAAAGGAAAAAAGGCCAGGTAGTCTTCAGGAAAAAACTTCTAGGAATTCTCTGACTACTGGGATCTTCTAGTCTTTTCTCGTCTGACTTCTTTTCCATTACTTGGATTATGGAAAACTTTGAACACCTCGGGAATTTTACCTTTTGGTTCTTCTATACAGGAACCATTTGGTCACCTTCGGATGATCACGAAGTTTCTACGTTTTGATTGGGTATACAAGACGACTTTCTTGTCATAAATAATTCTAGCATGATACTTGGATAACCAATCCATACCAATAACGACGTCGAAACTACCGAGTTTGATTGGCATAAGATCAATTTCGAAAGGTTGGTTTAACAAGGTCAGGGTGCAACGTTGAATAACGGTGTTTGTGCTTACTAGGTTTTCATCAACCATTTCGATATCGTAAAAGGTATCTATTGTAATGGGTGTGATATTTAGCCATAGAGGGAAATAAGATATAGATACGAAGTTTTACAGCCTCACAGAATTACACTAATACTCATGCTTGTTGTTGGTTAGAATGAACATTACCCGTGACTACGTTCGGGGTCTTGGTGAGCTATTCCTATCCCTCAGCATGTAGCTTCTTCCCCTGGGCATGTGTTGGTGGTTTTTCGGCAACTGTTCGCATAATGCCTTTCTCTTTCACATGCAGAACAAGTAATGTCACTGGTTTAGCAGATTATTCCAGTGGCTAGCCCTTTGGTTTCTGCAGTTAGTTCTTGGTAGATGGCCACCTGGTTTGCAAGTATTTCACTTTACCTGTGCTAGGTCCTATGTGATGGCAATGAGTGATTTTTTTTTCCGTTGTATTACACTTGACAGTGCAAGGTCCTATGTGATGCAGAGTGCATTTCTTACACAAGGGACGGTTTCTAGTATACCTATTGTTTTCAGTTGGGGTGGCAGCATAAGCCCTGAAGGTTTCCTGTCTTCTGTTCTGTTGTGGTTGGTGATTATTGTAGCGGTTGTTGGTGTTGGTGTTACGGTAGTTGTTGTTGTTGAAAGTTCTTCTGTCATCAAACTTTCATTTGTGATCACTTGATACTTGCACCGGAGTGTGCTTTGTTACCTGATCCATTAGCCTCTGGGCTATGTTAATGGCTTCCTCTAGAGTTTGAGGTTTAGAGGCGGTAACATTCCCTTCAATACTTCGAGGCAATCCCCCGATGAAAACTTCCATCATTTTCTCAGAATCTGGCACCATAGTGGGACATAAGGTTGCCAATTCCTGGAATCTTCTCACATATGTCTTGAGATCATTCCCCTTCACAGTCAGATGGTAAAATTCGTCTTCCATCTTCTGGACCTCAGTTCGGGGACAGTATTTCTTTATCAAAAGCTTTTTGAATTCAACCCAGGTAATCTTGTAAGCTTCTTCTATCCTAATAGGTTGGGCAAAAGAATTCCACCAAGATAGAGCTTCTTCAGTTAAAGTACCAGTAGCAAACTTCACCTTGCAGTCTTCGGTACAGTTGCTACGGGAAAACACTGATTCAGTTCGCTCAAACCAGCGGATAAGACCAACAACGCCTTTCGTACCTTTGAAGTTGATAGGTTGGCAGCTCATGAACTCTTTGTAGCTACATTTTCTTGCTACAGGAGCTTCTCTTGGTCTGGTGGTATTATCAGTATTTTCCATGTTAGCGGCTTGTGCTTCCAAAGCTGCGGAAACACTATCAGCAACTAGTTTCTTGATGGCAGCCTGAGTCATGGCTGGTGCTTCAGATGTTGACGTCCTTTTGGGAGGCATTCTATCAACATAAGACAACACGTAATAAGAATGATATCACAATTCTTTCCTTAAAATGCGTAAGGTTCAAAAATAAACATTGTCACAATAGTGATATCATAGATACTTATTTGATATGAATTCTAACAAGTATCTAACTTATTAGTTTATTTTCTGGGGGTCATGGTAAGATTCATAATGATGAAGACGGAGATGAAATATAGGACACAGGATGAATATAAAACGGGATCACCATTATATTATATCATGAACGACTTGCCTTTGTACTGTACATAGTCAAAATTTGACAAGTGTTGTTATTTATTACACAAATATCCCGTGCTAGGTTTATCAAAAGCTTATAACTAGTTCATCTAATCTAGTATTCGATGTCCTTCCTTGGCTGTTTTGAGTTCTAGAATTGTATTCAGAAGACTCTTTCCTTGTCTGCTTGGTGATGGAGACTGGATACATATTCGATGATTTTGTTTATAGGAGTAGCATTCCTGGAAGCGAGCAGAGTAATCTTGTAGTTATTTCCCTTTTGCTTTCGTTAAAGTTTTTGCAATTTGAGTATGAGACTCTCGGAGTTCAGCTTCCAATGTCAATTATGGCTTGTATGATCACCGACCTTTTCCATGACCGTTTATCTTATCTTTTATGTGCTCTTTGCGGTCGAGAGAGATTTTATCTAGATGATTCAAAATTTCTCAATTTGTCCTCGATTGGGGTTACAGATTCTTATTCCGAGAGCTTTCTCCTATCTCAATGGTTTGAGGTTGGCTAGAAGTAGAGGCAGGATGATCGGTCACGATCTGTTCTTAAGTGGCAAAATTCCTCAGGATAGAAGAATTCTTGAGGATTTTTAAACATTGGGATAGTATGAAGATTGAGGCACAAATAGTTTGTGGTAGTGGAATTGGTTGAGTCTTATAGATTGTATGCATGCATGACCTGCATATAGGGGTCATCATAAAGAAGTGAAAGAGTTGGTGATGAGTTATTGGAATTTAACAAATGAGTTATTTGACAGAGCTAGGAATATAGTTTTTCTTGTTGAAGTTGGGACATAGTCCAGTTTATAAAAACCGGGGATAAAGTCAGGAAAGTTAGAGGAAAAAGCATCCTCAATATTGGAAGTAGGGTGGCTAGGAGAAGACATCGCTCTATTAATAACCCACTGGTAAATAACAAAAGTTATTTATATAATAGTATAATAGTTATGTACTTTACATACTATTCCAGAAGATGTAGTGGCACGGAGGACTTTCTTGGATGGAAAAAAGAAAAGTAGTTATAGTTAAGGTTTCAACCTTGTTCTCTATAACCGTGGCTCTTGATACCAATCTATAACACCCCCATTTTTGACATATAGCAGCGGAAGCTAATCTGGGGTATTATTTCATAGTATAACAGTCATAATCATAGAAAAATAACGAATCAAAAGAAGTTTTTTAAAAGATAAGTTATTTCATTATTTCATCAGAGTTTTTACAAATAGTGGTCCAAAATTACATGAAGTACATAAAGTTTGAATGATAACAGTTTAGCCATCTTCAAGTCCGTGCCACTCCGTGCCATAAGTTGCTCAATTACCTGAGATAAACATGCTAAAAAGTCAACACAAAGGTTGAGTGAAATTCATAGGTTTATGCTAAACAGTTTGAATACAAGTCATCATAACAGTGGGTTACGTTGTTATACACCCATAAGTGTAATAATTGCAATAAGTACAATTATTATGGAAAACAGTATTATTTATTATTGCCCTAAGCTCATGACACCGAGACCTTAAGATAATAATTACAAGAAGTTGCCCCAACGGGTGCCTTTGCCCAGAAAGTATAGGTACACCAACGGGGAAGTTCAGTCCCAAATAGATCTATTCACAGCATTAGCGCTTACTTCGAAAAGTAATTAACGGTTCATGATAGTGGGGTCTTAATGGCAAAAGTAAGGACTTAGGCAATAATATATCAGGATAGCATATAGTTGGAAAAGCACTCGTATTCATGGTTTATAGCATGTATCCCTCTCGTAGGTTTATGAAAACATTAGAAGATTTAAAATTCGAGGCTATGAACTCACCTTAACAAAGGAAATCTGATTGATGGCAAAAGTATATCAAGTGAAAGTAACGGCTTCGTCACACAACCTGGGGTAATATGTCAAGTCTTAGTGTGATGGTTTATGTTTCACAACTTTACAGAGTTTAACATTTATATTTTGATTTATTAGTTTATGGAAGTATTGTATCACTGTTCGGGCTATCATAATCCAGAGGCCATGTAGTATCGTTTGAGGAGCCAGGGCACTTTAAATCGTAAACCCAGCAAACTCGTCAAAACAAATACCCAAATGGAACCCCTCACATGAAATTTCCTAGTATCGTGATACGATAAGATTTTATGTTTCTTTAAAAGTTTAGATGCGCAAGGATAAATTACGTTTAAATATATATCGTAATTGTTTTATAATGAGTCGATTGTTGATTAATAACGCTAAATTGTGTTGGGTTTTAATAAAATCGAGTTTTATAATATTAATATATATTTTTATAATTTATATAACAATATTATATTTTATATTTTTAAGTTTGCAAAAATGGCAATATATACCTTTGGTTTATAAACTTTTACAAGTTTAGTCCTTTATATATAAAGTATATATAATTTAAACCTTTAACTTTAGAACTTGGCAAAATAGGTCCTTATAGTTATAACTTTAGAATAATGACATTTTCAGTCCCTCTAGTTATAAATTTCAGAAATTTACGATATATACCCCTTGCATGGAATACATTTGCAAAACAAGTCCAAAAAGCCATGCAAGCTTATTTTAGGGTTCCAAATGATATTTGCAGGTTATAGCTTATTAGAATAAGCAAAAATAATATTTTCTAACGTAACAAAAGTTTAGAAAAAGGATTTGTTAACTAGAAAATCAAAACGGGTTGTTTTTAGGGTTTTAGTCAAAAACACATGGGTTTGAGGATTCAAGGCTTCAAACAAGAGTTTATATATGATCTTAAGAGTATTATGAACATTCTAATACAGATTATAAGCTTATTGAACAAGATTTTGAGCATACTTGAGCTAAAATGGGTTGAAATAGGGTTTTCGGGTTCGTACGCCTAGTAACGACTTCAAGGGTTCTTTTCTCTTGATTCTTGGCTTCTATTATGATCTTGGGGCTACACTTGATACTTCTTGATCTGCTTTAAGACTCCATTATTGTTTATATTAAGTTTTGAGGTGTGTTTGAATGGTTTGGGGGTCTCGGCTATTTATAGGGTTCGAATGAGCCTTTATGCCCAAGTTTCCTTGGTGTGGTGTCCAAGTGTTGTAGATAGATAACTAATAGCAACTAGGGAATAGTATTGAGGGCTATGGAGGTCTAGCAATGCAAGGTGGAAATGGTTAGTGGGGGGGTTTGGACTTACTATATAAGTGGACAGGAGGGTGATGAGACAAACTTGGTGGCCAAGAGAGGTGATGGAGCACTTGGAGGTGTTGGTGATGACATGGTAGGTGATGTCATAGAGGTGTGGTTTAGGGATGCTAGCTCTTGGGCTAAATATGGGATAAAAAATTAGATAAAAAGGGGTGTCGGGTTATTTTATTTTGGGTTAGGTTTTTCGGGTTTTTAATTCATGGATTAGGGTTTAGTTTTAGAGACAGATTAGGGTTTAGGATTAAGGTTTAGTGTTAGTTTATGGTTAGGAATTAAGATTAAGGTTTAGGATTTAAGTTTTTTAAGGTTTTTTAAAGTGTAATTATGGGTTTTATGGTTTCGTTTAGGGTTTAGCCGTTTTAGATTAGGGTTTTAGGTTTGAATTTTGGTTTAGGTTTAAGGTTTAGAAGTCATGCATTAAGTGCTTGTACCTTGTGCTAAAGTGGTGGTAAAGTTTAAACATGGTTTAGGAGCTTAAATGACCTAATTAGGTTTTTAGGCATGATTAGCTTATACATTATGCTTTAGAAAGTTGTAACTTCATTTAGGAGGGAAAAGATATTCAAATGTTGTGTATTGATACTTGTACACATGCTTTAGGGGCTTGCACATTCATTTTATATGTATACATTACATATAATTAGGGTTTTGATATAAACGTTAACGTTTAATGCTTGTTTTGAAATAACGTTTTGAAAAGTACGTTAAATGGAGAATGTACTTGGTAAAATGATATTAAGATATAGACTTGACATATTAGGATGTTTACATGATATAAACATAGATATAGATGGCATTGGTGGAGGTTGCGTGAGCTCGTTTACTTTAGAGATGCAAGTTACGTTGCATAATGAGATAAAGCAAAAAATTTCTCTGTAATAAGGTTGTATATATATAATAGATGGATATTAGAGTGCATATAAATTAATAGATGGACAATTACATTGATGAAAATTACGGGTGGTTATAGTCTCCCTCCCTTAAAAGAAATCTCGTCCCGAGATTTAGTTGGAGCGGGAGGTTGTTGAAAACAGACTAGTGGATACTTGGCACAAATTTGATCTTCGCGTTCCCATGTAAATTTTGGTCCTCTTTTAGAGTTCCATCTTACTTTGACTATAGGAATACGACTTTGTTTTAGTTGCTTGACTTCTCGATCCATGATCTCTACTGGTTCTTCCACAAAGTTGAGTTTGTCATCGAGTCGAAGCTCTTTCATTGGAATGACAAGGGATTCGTCAGATAAGCATTTCTTTAGATTAGAAACGTGGAAAGTACTATGGATATTACTGAGCTCTTCAGGAAGCTCAAGTTTATATGCCACTAGGCCAATCCGTTCAAGGATTTTGAAAGGTCCAATGTTCGAGGGGTTTTTAAGTTTCATCATTTTCCGATATCAGATGACTGCCTTTACTGAGGTGTCACTTTTAACATAACACGATCCCAACTTGATAATTCTAAGGCTTTCGTCTTATATTGGCATAACTTCTTTGCCGGTCTCTTGCAGCTTGCAAGCGTTGTCAAATTTACACTATCTTTTTAGTGGTTTCATGGATTATTTCTGGTCCCGTAAGTTGAACATCTCCAACTTCGGCCCAGCAAACAGGTGATCTGCACTTTCGACCATAAAGTGCCTCAAATGGTGCTGCCTTAATACTGGCATGGTAACTGTTATTATAGGAAAATTCTACCAATGGTAAGTGTTTTTCCCATCCTTTTCTAAAATCTATAACACAGGCTCGAAGCATGTCTTCGAGTGTTTGAATGGTTCTTTCACTTTGTCTATCAGTTTTGGGATGATATGCCTTACTCATGTCTAATTGAGTACCCAAAGCACTTTGTAATGATTGCCAGAATCGGGATGTGAAATGACTGTCACGATCCGAGATGATAGATATTGGCACTCCATGCCGGGAGACTATTTCTTTGATGTACAACCTTGTAAGGGTTTCCATACTATCTGTCTCTCGGGTAGGGATGAAATGTGCGGATTTGGTAAGGCGATCGACAATGACCCAGATTGTGTCATGTCCGTTTGAGGTTTTGGGTAGTTTTGTGACGAAATCCATTGTTATTCTTTCCCACTTCCACATAGGAATCTCTGGTTGTACCAGTAAGCCGGATGGCTTCTGACATTCTGCCTTAACTCTAGAACATGTTAAACATTTGCCAACATATTCTGTGATGATTGCCTTCATGTTAGGCCACCAATAGAGTTTCTTTAGATCCTGATACATCTTGTCAGAACCCGGGTGGATGGAATACTTTGATTTATGAGACTCATGCATAATCAAGTTTCTCAGATTACCAAAGAGTGGTAACCAGCTTCGATTCTTGATACAACGAGTTCCATCAGGACGTATTTCAAATGCTTTGTCCATTCCTCGTAAGTTCTCAGCCTTGATGTTTTCTTCTTTGATTGCCTCGGTTTGGGCTTCGAGGATTTATGATGGTAATTTTGGATGAATGGTCATGACTAATGATCTAACTCGGAGTGGTTTGATTCGGCTTAAGGCATCTGCCACAACATTTGCCTTTCCAGGTAGGTAACGAATCTCACAATCGTAATCTGCGAGCAATTCTAACCAACGACATTGTCTCATGTTTAACTCTTTATGATCAAGGATATGCTGAAGACTTTTATGATCAGTGAACACAGTACACTTTGTGCCGTACAGATAGTGTCTCCAAATTTTAAGAGCAAACACTACTACTCCTAATTCGAGATCATGAATGGTGTAGTTTTCTTCATGAGGTTTGAGTTGTCAGGATGCATATGCGATAACTTTTTCTTTTTGCATTAATACCGATCCTAGTCCTTGAAGAGATGCATCACAGTAAACGACAAAATCATCGTTTCCTTCTGGTAATGCTAAGATTGGAGCTTTACAAAGTTTTTCTTTTAGCAATTGGAAAGCCAATTCTTGGTCTTCTTCCCAGATATAATTCTTGTTTTTCTGGGTTAATTTAGTCAAAGGCTTTGCAATCTTTGTAAATCCTTCGATGAATCTCTAGTTGTAGCCAACGAGTCCTAAGAATTGATGTATTTCTGTGGGTGTAGTAGGATATGCCCAATTCTTAACTGCTTCGATCTTGGCGGGGTCAACATGAATTCCTCGACTATCAATTAAGTGCCTAAGAAATTGCACAATACTAATCCATAAATCACACTTGGAGAACTTGGCATATAATTTCTCTTTTCTGAGTAATTCCAAGATTATTCTCAGATGATTTGCATGATCTTCTTTGTTACGAGAGTAGATGAGAATATCATCGATGAACATTATTACAAATTTATCCAAGTATGGTTTGCACATACGGTTCATGAGATCCATGAATACAGCAGGTGCGTTAGTTAAACCAAATGGCATCACTTGAAATTCATAGTGTCCATACCTCGTTCTGAAAGCAGTCTTGGGAATATCTCCATCCCTTACTCTTAGTTGATGATAACTTGATCTTAAGTCGATTTTTGAGTAAACACTCAAAACTTGAAGTTGGTCAAATAAGTCATCGATCCTGGGTAACGGGTAACGATTCTTTACAATAAGTTTATTTAACTCCCGGTAATCGATACACATTCTAAAATATTCGTCTTTCTTTTTAACAAATAATACAGGAGCTCCCCAAGACGAAGTACTTGGTCGGATAAAACCTCGGTCTGCTAACTCTTGAAGTTGGTTAGATAGTTCCTGCATTTTTGAAGGAGCTAATCTATAAGGTGATCGGGCCACGGGCGCCGCTCCTGGAATTGAGTAGATTTGAAATTCTATTTGACGAACTGGGGGTAGGCCAGGTAGATCTTCAGGAAAAACTTCCAGAAATTCTCTGACTACTGGTATGTCTTCTAGTCGTTTATCATCCGACATCACTTGGGCTATGAAAACTTGACATCCCCTGGATATATACCTTTTGGTTTTTATACAGGATATGAGGCTTAGTCGAGTTTTACTTCGATCACCTCGGATGATTAGAGTTTTATCGTAGATAGGAATGTGGACGACTTTCTCGTCACAGAGAATTATGGCATGATAATTGGACAACCAGTCCATACCAATGACAACGTCAAAACTACTGAGTTTAATTGGCATGAGATCAATTTCAAAAGGTTGATTGAACAAAGTCAAGGTGCAACCATGGATAACGGTGTTTGTGCTTACTAGGTTTCCGTCAGCCATTTCGATGTCGTAAAAGGTATCTATTGTAATGGCTGGAATATTTAGCATAGAGGCAAGAGATATGGATACAAAACTTTATCGGCTCCTGAATCAAATAATTCTCTAGCTAGATGTTGGTTTAGGAGAAACATACCCGTGACTACGTTCGGGTCATGATGAGCATTCCTATCCCTTAACATGTAGGCTCTCCCCTGGGCATTGTTGTTGGTGGTCTTTCAGCACTGATTTGCATAATGCCTGTTTTCTCCATAGGCATGACAAGTAACTATCACTGGTAGTAGGTTACTCCCAATGGCTGGTCCTTTGTTTCTGCAGTTCTTGGTCAAATGGCCCACCTTTTTGCAAGTATTACACTTAACAGTGCAAGGTCCTGTATGATGTAGAACACATCTTCTACATAATGGGAGATTTCCAGCATACCTACTGTTTTCAACTGGAGTGGCAGCATAAGCTCTGACAGCTTATTGCCTTCTATTCTGTTGTGGTTGGTGATTATTGTAGTGGTTGTTGGTGTTACGGTAGTTATTATTATTGCGGTAGTTGTTGTTGAAAGTTCTTCTGTCGTCAAACTTTCGTTTGTGATCACTTGATACTTGCACTGGAGTATGCTTTGTTACCTAATCCATTAGCCTCTGGGCTATGTTTATGGCTTCCTCTAAAGTTTGAGTTTTAGAGGCGGTAACATTTCCTTCAATACTTCGAGGCAATCCCCCGATGAAAACTTCTATCATTTTCTCGGAATCTGGCTCCATAGCGGGACATAAGGTTACCAATTCCTAGAATCTTCTCACATATGTCTTGAGATCATTTCCTTTCACAGTCAGATGGTAAAATTTGTCTTCCATCTTCTGGATCTCAGTTCGGGGACAATATTTCTTTATCAAAAGCTTTTTGAATTCAACCCATGTAATCTTGTAAGCCTCTTCTATCCCAATAGGCTGGGCAAAAGAATTCCACCAAGATAGGGATTCTTCAATTAATGTACCAGTAGAAAACTTCACATTGCAGTCTTCGGTACAATTGCTATGGGAGAATACTGATTCGGTTCTTTCAAACCAGCTGATGAGACCAATAGCGCCCTCCGTACCTTTAAAGTTGAAAGGTTGGCAGCTCATGAACTCTTTGTAGCTGCACTTTCTTGCTATGGGGGCTTCTCTTGGTCCGGTGGTATT
>BQNB010027392.1:0-57680 GCA_026074375.1 Tanacetum coccineum | reverse complement strand
TTTTTGCCATTTTTGGTCTGTTTTGGGCTTATTTGGGCCATTTTAGGTATAAATGGATATGTGTATTTAACACTTATCACACTCGCGCTTACTACAATAGCAATTAACGGTTCATGATAAGTAGGGACTTCACGGCAATAAGGTAACTTAGCAATAATATTCAGGCAGTAATCTGGATAGCATACACTTTGTAAACACTTGTGTCCGTAGTAAAACAATCATGTCTAAAATTCACGGTTTCAAATATAGGTATTCACGATCTCAAATCATGTAGTAAACAAATCAAGCTTAGTAAAAATAATCATGTAACGCTTACGTATAGAAATCAATAAGTTTATGTAGTAAAATGAGCACGTATTCTCACCCCGAAAACAGTTTAAGAAAACCATTAAAAGAGAAAAGGTGGGGCTATGAACTCACCTTAGAAGTGAAGTGAAGAATAAGTCGAGTGAATGAATGAAAACGCGTCACGGAAATATCCGAAAGCAACCTAAGTAGATATCGGTCGTATAAGTACTAAACACTTTGATTATTTATAGGTCGTATAGTTCATCATACTATCGTTCGGGCTATCATAATTAAGAGGTCATGTAGTGACGTACGAGGAGCTAGGACACTTTAAATCGTAAATCCAACAACTCGTCGATACGCCACCCCGAAGAGGCCTCATTATGAAACTCCCTAGTAATATAGTAATTTGATTAACTAATACCACATATAATTCTATATAGCTACATCACCATCTAATCGTTTTAGTGAAATCATATTTATAAAGTAAAAACGTTTATAAGTATACTTTAGTAAAACTGGCGTAACTTTCTCGTTTTAAGTCCGTTTCTTTCGTTTCTTATGTCCACGCCTTCGTATTAAGACGAGTTATCAAAATATAACATTTTCAAAATTTGAGTTTTTCTGATGAATAGTGATTTTACTGTTCATAACAGTTATATATTTATTTTTATAGATTTAGTTATCGTAAATCTCGTAAATGTCGTAACTTATTCGTTTTAACTCCGTTTTTAGCGATTCTTTCGAGCACGTCTTCGTATTTAAAAGTTTTATCGATTTATTGATGTTTTAAAAGTATAAGTTTCTGTGGTGAATAGTAACTTTTATAAAAATAGTTTTATAAAAGTATATATTTAACGTAAACTTGAAATCGTCGTATCTTTTTCGTTATAAATCGGTTTTTCGAGTTTCTTATCATTTTGGAATCGTCATGACATGTAGTATTTTATAAAAATATAAAATGAAGGCTTTATTTTTCGAATTAAAACAGCAACTTTTGAATATTTTTAGAAAAATATGTTTAAAACTAGTTTTTATAACTTTTTAGTAAACATAATATCTACTGTTTGGAATTCGATTCCAAACAGCCCCTTAATATCTATATATTTACTTATTTATTAAACTTGTTTTACTAATTTACTAGTTTGTCCATAATCATTTTTATACATAAGCCAATTGTGTACAAGTCTTATATCCATTTTGTAAACCCAATATACCATCCATATAACATGTGTACAAATCCATAAATCATGTTTACAAGAAAATCCACTTTTAAAATGTTAAACATATCCTAAATGGTGATTTCACTACATAGCATATCATATACATAAAAACTCATAAAATGAAAGTATAAAGGTTTATAGAAGACCTTATGATAAATGATGATGATGAAAAATAGGTGCTAAACCCTTGTTTAGCCTTTAAACCCAAGCTTGCACAATATGAAACCCTAACTTTTCCAAATAAACCCTAATCTTCCTTTTCTTGATTAATACTTGAATATGGTTAACCAATGCTTGGAAACCTCTTAGAATATCTTATGAATGATGTGTGTAGGTGTGTATAGGTTGTAGAAAATTTGGTATGGATTATCCAAAGAGTGTGTTTGTTGCCGTGGCTATAGAGAAGCAAAAGGGAGGGTTTTTGCTTTGATTTTCACACTAGGAATTGTTATGTATGTGTTATCTTTTACTAGTTAGGCATTATATATCTTAGACTAGTCCAAGTTACTATTGAAAGGTCAAAACTTAGGCTCCAAGGGTGGTAATTGGTCAAGGGACAAAGGGGAGGGTTTTGGGGAAAGTCTTGGTCAAATGTAGCCTAGTCTTGGTTTGCCATAATTAGAGATGTGTTGTACAAGATTTACTAGAAATTTTGGTGGCTAAATGTCCCCCATTACATACATATACACGAAAATAATGAGGGGAGGGGTGGAAAAATATTTTGGTCTTTTATTTAGTGTATACTTGCATTATTTTGAGGCTACATGAAATGTAGATTAAATATAATGTACAATTTGTACATTGTAGGGTTTGATTTGAATTCTTTCATGAAGAATTTGAATAAATTAATAAATACTTGAAGTTTTACATAAACTTTGAGTATTGGGTACAATTGTGGGTATTTGTTAAAGCGTAGATAACTTTTGGTGCTTCCGGGTATGCCTAAATGTATTAATTGCGAAACGTAAACGTTTTACGCAACCAATAAAAATAAAATATAAAAAGTTTATTATTACTTTCGTAAAAATAATATATTGCTTGCTTGACGAAAGCTTTAATTCGTTTGGTGTCCGTTTACGTTAATTATTGATTTTTAGCTTACGCGATTTAACTTAACTATTAAAATTAAAAGCGAACGCGTACGAGAAAAAAATAAATAGTGAATTTAATAGTGTCGTACATTGATCAAAAATACGGATTGTTACAGTCCTTCCCCGTTAAATGAGCCTTGTCCTCAAGGCTCAAGTTGCGACACTTGACGAAAGTACGGGTTCAGAGAAAAAGATGCGGATATTTCTTCCGGAATAATGTTGATGAAGAGGTGTAGATAATTATTATTATTATTATTATTATTATTATTATTTTTTTTTTTTTGTTTTTTTTTGTTTTTTTATTTGAACAGTGCCCCAACGGTCGGTGAACAGTAACCCTCAACGGTTACTTTCCCCCTTTTTATACAAAATTTTCTCCTCCATTTCTCCATACAACACTTAATCTTTCACTTACATTTTCTCTTATCCAATCCTCAAAAATGTTGCACATCATCACGCTCTTGGCGATGGCGACCGCGATAGCACTCGGCATTTATCTTGCCTACTTCCCATACGAAGAAGGATTTCAGTATTTGGCCTTTATTCTAGCAATTCTCGTGCCCCTCATTGTTCTTGCAATCGGCGTAGATCTCTTTTGGAAGGAATAGATATTAGGGGAGGGTTGTAATAAAACTTGTATTTCCTTTATGTTCTTATGTAATCTTATTTCTAAGATAATAAATGGATGTTGTGGCAATAAATCTTTTTGTTACTTTTATTTATGCCTTTCGATAATTTCGTTACCACGCTTGGTAACTCGTTTGCATTTCCCTTCTAAATTGGTTTAACTTGGGTGTTTCAAGATTTGTGATGTTGGTTTAATATTTATTGTTGCGACCAAGGCTCGGCTCCTAGTAGGCTTATTTGTTCCCTTCAGTTATCGTGACGTCTGTTTTTAACTCTTTTTAGATGATGTCGTACTTTATATAATAGGTGGAGTGAAGGTCTGCTTAGTTGCTACGGTTACTAATTCGATTTCCAGAAGTAAACGCGTTTTATGAATACGCACACAAAACTTGATATAATTAGAAAATTGTTTCTTGACAAGAAGTTTTAAGGTGACTACTCTCAGCATGGGCATGGTCCTTCCTGAATTATACATAGTGATCAGGCTATGTATATTTGAGGGCTAACGATGCGATGCTCATTTTTGTCATAAATTGTGTTATAATTTCCTAATAATTGTGGGAGTGATTTGTATAAAAATTTATAGAGAGTTAAAGTAGAATTGACGTTTTCATAATATGTTAATTTGATAGATACTTGAAATCATTCAGTACAACAGAAATTGAAGCGAAAGTACAACAGAAATTTAAGCGGAAGTACAACAGAAATTTAAGCGAGAATTCCTAAAGGGATAAAGTCTAAGCATTAGATATCATCATCCATGTGGTGAAGGTTTTGTAGTGGTTTTCTTCCTACTAAGGCTGCACCATTCCACGTGCTTCGGTACCTTAACTTGGTTTCCTTAGTTTCGGTTCTTTAACTCCGGGCAATCACTCCTGTAGTGCCCATGATTCCCACAACCAAAGCATGTCACATTCTGTAGCGATTGTTCTCTTGCTACAGGAATCCTAGTTCGACAATCCCCTTCCTGGTGACCAAGCTTGTGACATTTACCACACCTAGGAGGACACGAACCTGGCTGATGATGTGCCTTGCACCTATTGCACCATGGTAAGTTCCCAGCGTAGCCTCTACCCTTAGCTGGGGCTGCCACATAAACCTTAGCAGCTTCTTGTCTTTGGTTTTGCTGCTGGTGATAGTTGTTCCCTTGCTGGTCTTCCCACTTCCTTTTATTGCTATCATCGATCCTTAATGCCTTTGCAGGAACCTTATTGCAATCAGTTCTCGAGCCCATGTTGATCGCATCGTGCATAAGTCACGCAGGCTTTGATGAAGTAACATTTCCTTTGTTTCCTCGGATATCCTCGATGTACTTTTCAATCTTTTTCTTTTCTGTTGACACCAACTCAGGACACATCAAAACCAGTTCGTGGAAGCGATTGTTGTATGCCTCGATGTCATCTCCTTTCAAAGTCAAAGTCCAAAGCTCTTTGCTCCATCCTTTGGGATTTCAGTTGCTGTTGGCAGTATTCAGTAGTATCATAGCTTTTTACGTTGTTCTAGGGGATCTGATTAGCATTTGCAAGTCCCAATGTTTGAAATTTATGTTCCACCAGGTTGAGCTCGACCTCGAACGTGCATTACAGCAAACTTACTCTTTGTCATATTCAGCACCGTTCAGAGTCTAACACTCGCTCATCTTTTTGAACCATCTTTCAGTCAGATTGCCTTTTCCAGTCCGTTGAAGTGTGAGGCTTGCCGTCGTAAATGTTCATATAAGAAATCCATCACATCTTGGTGCAACATGTTCCTCCAAGTATTGCTGATCCGGATCCTAGGTATTGTTTGAGTCAGCTCTTGTCTTTTCATATTCTTCAATAGCTTTGGCCACACGCTTTTCCACTATCCTCTTAACAGATTTCTTCTTAAATCTCCTATGCGGCATGATTCTAGCCACGCAAGTACACAATTCGTTAAGAATTTGTAAAGGTATGCAGAGTCATGGCACGTGATAATAAGAGAGAAAAGGAAATAGAAAAGTGATAAATAATCATAATTTAATCAGAATGGTCAATATTTATATAATTGACCGATAGAAATAGATACTGATATGTCAAAAGATAGACGTAAAGTGTCGAATTTAAACCAAGTATTATATATATAAGATTATATATAATGCAATAATGATAATCGGAAAAGTAAGTAAGGATCAGGGAATACGCGCGCGTGGATATCGGATAGCGATGAAGGATTCTGTATTTAAAAATGAAAGAAAAGAAAACCTTTAAACTTTGTGGTTATAGACTAGGTTTTGAAAATGACCCAGTTCCCTATAACCTTGGCTCTGGTACCATTATAACACCCCCCAAAACGAGGTCGCATCGAAAAAGGTAAACAATGGGGGTGCTACGTCAAAGTCAAAAATCTAAGATTATATAAATCACCTTTAAATGGACGTTAGAAATAGTTTCATTTGATGTCAAATACCAACCCAGATTGAGTTTTCACGTTAGGTTTCCTTAGTTATGTTAAACAGACATTAAGTTTTTGATATGGACAAAAGTTTCATTGAATTTAAGAAATCAGAATCCCTCTAATAGATATCCGTCACGGCTCCCATCCAAGCTTATACCTCAGCACCTGAGATTAAAACATGCTAAAACGTCAACAAAATTGTTGAGTGAATTCATAGGTTTATCAGGAAATAGCGTGGACCACAAGATTTAAGTAATAGTAGACTATGAAACACATTCGATAGTCCAACACTTTGTATTATTGCCCTAAGCTCATGACACCGAACCTTAACGTAATAAACTGTAAACAAACCAGTACTCGAGGTTTGTGCCCCAACACGGATACAGATGTTACAAAAACATCCTATGAATTTTCTCAATACAGATGTTGCCAAACATCCTACGAATTTTCTTCAAATGTTAAATGCGTCAATGGTCAACTAGAAACCACAGCCCAGACGGGGATGGTCAGTCCCGATAGATCTATCCATAACACTAGCGTATACCCAGCAGGTATTTAACGGTTCATGATAAAAGGGGACTTAAATGGCAATACGGTAACTTAGGCAATAATGTAATCAGGAAATAGCATACAGTTTTGAAAACACTTGTGTCCAAAGAAATCAAGCATGTAATCTCCCCCGTATTTAATAAAGCAAGTAGTAGAAAAAATGGGTACGGAACTCACCTTGATGGTGAATGGTATTCAACAAGTAATTCACAATAGAAAATGCGTCACGCTTACGATCGAATGCAACCTAATCCAATATAGGTCGTATAAGTACTAAACACTTGATTATTTATAGGTCGTATAGTTCATCATACTATCGTTCGGGCTATCATAATTAAGAGGTCATGTAGTGACGTATGAGGAGCTAGGACACTTTAAATCGTAAATCCAACAACTCGTCGATACGCCACCCTGAAGAGGCCTCATTATGAAACTCCCTAGTAATATAGTACTTTGATTAACTAAAACCACATATAATTCTATATAGCTACTACATCACCATCTAATTGTGTTTGTGAAATAATGTTTAAATCGCATTTGATAAATAATAATCATGTATTTGAACTCGTATAATCGCGTAACTAGTTTAATCGCCTTTGTAAAATAACATTTATAAAGTTTAAAACAAGTATAAATATTATTTAAGTGATTCCAAAATGTTTCGCAAAAATTTATAAAAAAAAATGAACCAACACTATTCATCTCAGGAAATAGTGCACAAGTTATAGAATAGTGCGTAACTTTCTCGTTTTAAGCCCGTTTCTTACGTTTCTTATGTCCACGCTTTCGTATTAAGACGACGTATCAAAATATGACATTTTTATATTTCATGTCCTCTGGTGAACAGTACTTTTACTGTTCATGGCAGTTATAAAGTTATTTTTATAGTTTAGTTATCGTAAAACCCGTAAATGGCGTATCTTATTCGTTATAGCTCCATTTTTAGCGATTCTTTCGAGCACGTTCTCGTAATTAAAAGTTTTATCATATAAATGATGTTTTCAAAATGTTATTTACTGATGTGAACAGTAACTTTTATAAAAATAGTTTTATAAAAGTATTTATTGTCGTAAACTTGTAATTGTCGTATCTTTTTCGTTATAAATCGGATTTTCGAGTTTCTTACCTTTTTGGAATCCTCATGAGACGTACTATTTTTATAAAACATAAAATCCATGCCTTGGATTTCGAACCAAAACAGCCCCTTAATAATAATTAGGTATTCATATATATAAACTTGTTTTATATACCTTTTTAACTTAATAATTTACCACAAGTTTTCCAAGACTTATTATATACTTGTCTTACATATTATAAAGTTCATGATCCATATTTATATCCATATAACATGTGTACAAGTTCATAAAATCATGTTTACAAGAAAAAATTACTTTTACAAGTTAAACATATCCTAAGTGGTGATTTACTATATAGAACTCATATATGCATAAAACGATGAATGTAAAGACATAAAGAGTTTTAGATGACCTTAGAGTGATGTAATATGATAACCAACACAATCTAAACCCTTGTTTAGATTATAAACCCTAGCTTGCAAGATCTTGAAACCCTAAACCCTAATCTTCCATTATTCTTGCTTAACACTTGTAAAGGCTTAACCAAACCTTCAACTACGCACTCACCCCCCCACCTCCCCTCAGGAAACCTTAGCCAACCTATGCTTGTATGAATGTATGTAAATGTTGTAAATAATTTTTTTATGGGTTGTTTATGGTGTTGTATGTTGAGCCGTGGGTTTTGAGAGACAAAGGGAGGATATGGTGAAGTTTTCTAGCTAAAAGTGAAGTGTATGTGCTTATTTACTAGTTGCTTGTGTTTATATATTGCCAAGACTAGTCAAAAGACACAATGAGGGTCTTAAGGAAAGTCTTGGTCAAGAGAAACATTAGGAGTAAAACATGGAAGAGATTTGGTCAAGACTAGCTTAGGTTTTAATGAGATGTGTATGTACATGTTCTAGTTAATACTTGTGTTCTTATGTTCCCCTAGATGGAGGTTATCCCATGGAATTAAGGAAGAATGACTAGAAATATATTTTTGGTAATAAGGAAAGTATTACTTGAAAAATGTATAAGTTGTAGTTTATTTATAAGTGTATTACTTGTAATGTAAATGTTCTAGCTTGTTTCCTTTATGGAAATTTTGGCTCTCTTGATGAATGTAGGTAAAGTTTTATAAAACTTTGGGTATTGGATATAAACATAGGTATTTGTTGAAGCGTAGATAACTTTTGGTGGTTCCGGAAGCTATACGTTTTTATTTACGGAAAAACGTAATATTTCGAAATCAATTAAAAATAAAATATAAAAGTTAATTATTACTTTAGTAAAAATAATAAAATGATTGCTTGACGTAAACTTTAATTTGTTTGGTGCCCGCTTACGTTGATTGTTGATTTTTAGTTCACGCGATTTAACGTATTGATTAAAATTAAAAGCGAACGCGTACGAGAAAAAAAATAGTGAATTTAATAGCGTCGTACATTGATCAAAAATACGGATTGTTACACTAGCTTGGCAGAAATGATGAACCATGTCATAACTGACTATTCAAGTGAAAATGAAGGCATTATAAGGCAGGGAAACACAAAATGATTTACACTTCCGACCAAATGGTTGTATGGCGGAACATAGAACATTGAATACGAGGAAACCAAGGTATCATGTCGAAGCCTTAGATCTAAGCTCTATGTTGATTCACAACAATAGATCAAAGGAAGAATCATTCGGAGGTATCATTTCAGAAGAACTTAAAAAACAACAAGATGAGTCACTAAGCTATCTACATCAAATGCAGAAACGTAAAAATAAAAACAAGTTCAACAACAACATTTGAAGAATCATTTGTAATATTATTCATGTACTCAATATGTATTAAAAATGTCTTTTCAATATACAATTTTTTTCTTTTTCCTCTCATTCTTAATTAAAAACAAAGTGAATGACAGTTGTTAATGCGATTTCGTATTGTGGGTTGAATGAATAAATGACTATTATCATAATAAATATCGATATATGTCAGTGTTTTTTGACTATTTCAGTCTCGGACACAGACTCCATTGCTATTGCCCCAATATCAACTATGCTATCATCTCCAAAGCAACTTGTCTTCTTTCACACAACTTCTTCTCTCCACTAAACATACTACATGGCTTATGGGAATATGAGGCACATCCATAGCAATTTTTTTATACAACTACAAAAGGGATTCAAGCTGAGGAAACACTAGCACATCAATTGTTAGGCAACTTACACGTTATACAGAGGAAATGCATATCCGTTCGTTACAAATAACAAGGTTGCAAACTCTGCCTACAACAAGCCGTAATACCTAGGATTACATGCTGTACTAATAACTTGAAGCAGATTATCCGGGGCCACAATAACATCCATTCTACGAACACGACAAACAATTTGTTAAGGAGCATTTCTGCAAAGCAAAACTTCGTTAACAATTACATGGCAATATAGATTATAAAATTTTGTTGCTAAGTACCACAAGGCCAACCATGTGTGTTGCTGTTGTTTTGTTTCCAGTTATGTTAAATAAGGTTGCCAATCAAATAGATTGTATGTGGTTTAATTGCTATGTATAAGTTTTTTCAATATATTATATGAATCAATTACTTTATATTCATAATGCATCAAAAAAAGTACTCAATCAACATGCTGTCTATCACTGCACATTTCACGTGATTTACAACATGATTTGACAACACAAATTTTTTAACTGTAACATACAAGACAACTCAATGACAATGCTGTCTATCACTTCAAATTACACGCGATTTACTAAAGTATCTGTCAAGTAATTGACTATAAATACACATATTTTAAGCACTCTTACTCACAAACATTTTTATCCTTCACACAACTTATTAATTTTATCTTTTCATTTTCTACCATGGCTACTAACCCAGAAAATGTTAGGTTAACTGTCCTTATGAAACTACAAGAAGCAATTGATGAAGAAGCTATTTTAGGATGCACCACCAAATTTTTAGCCTTGATGCATCGCTTTGCTGATAGGTTTACGGATCGTAGGATTGAAATTAACAATCTCATGGTTTTGCAAGATCACGCACTTGTCGACTATGGAAAGTACGCCCTAGGATGCATGACTGGGGCGGACTACAGAGACATGTAAAAGCATTATTGCTTAACACTAGTTTGCTAACCATGTATGTCGTTCTGTGTGTTGTTTTTATATTTTCATATCGTCCTAAATAAGGATGAGTTGTTGGTGATTCTCATGTTGTAATGCTTTTTACGTTTTTGCGTGTATTTCGTCTGCTAGTTTCTTTCTAGCCATTTTTTAATAAAATTCCATTTGCCGTTCAAAAAAAAAATAAATGTCATTACATTACTCACATTGAGCCTGCTTTAAAGAACTTGTCCAAATACATCAATGTGAAACACATTTAAAAGACTAGTAAAGCACCAAATACGCACATAGACTACTTTCTCGATCGAGTTGAATAATTTAATCAGTTAAAGAAAAATATAGCAATTTATGTACCCGTGCGAACACCTTCAAGCTAATCATATAAAACATTTGAACAAACATGATAAATAACAAAATCAAGACTTTGTGATAAACCTATATCATAATCATAATTTACCTTGATACTTATCATAATATACCTTGGCTTGCATAAAATCTCCATAAAGTAATGTACTGCAAATAAGGGCAAATGACATAAAAAAGTATCAAACATAAAGGTCATTTTCAATCAAAGTATCACATTTTTTTTTCTTGCATAAAAAGGCACCCAACTTTTTTTTTGTTGTTGCCAATTTGAGTATTCTTGTTAAATATTTAACGATCATCTTTAAGTTTGACATTTCAAGTTCACCGCCGCTACCATCACCCCCAATCATCGTCGTCACTACCAAGCCTCCCCATCATCACTACCAAGCATTGCCTCCAAAATCATTACTTAACATTAGGGGTGTGCACGGTTCGGTTTCGGTCGGTTTTTGGCTAAAACCGAAACCGAACCGAAATATTCGGTTTTTATATAACCAAAAACCAAAACCGCTCGGTTTTTGACGGTTCGTTTTTTTCGATTTCTCGGTTTTTGCGGTTTGGTTTTTCGGTTTCAAACCGTTTATATTTGGTTGTGGCTAATTTATATTAATAAACTTGTTTTACATAGAAAATTGGTTATTTTTATAAATTATTTTTTGTCAATATTAGCCTAATAATATTTACACAAAATTATACAATTATACACATATAAATGAGAGAAACACACGTGGATGTGAAAAATACATCATAGTCTATGATCCATTGTCTTTAGATATAACGATATATTGGTCAAGTAACACACGATACACGACAAAACATATATAAACATTACATATACATCATATTATAATTTCATCCATAAATTAATTATAAATTTTAAAATTTGATTTTTTTTATTTTTTATTTATATTACATTAATTATATATTATTATAAAATTGGTTCGGTTCGGTTTTTGGAAAAAACAGAAACCGAACCGAAATTTTTCGGTTTTTGAAAAATTAAAAACCGAACCATCGGTTTCTAGTTTCGGTCGGTTTTTTCGGTTTCTTTTGCTCACCCCTACTTAACATGTATGCAAAATGTAATCGTGTATAAGAACAAATTGAAAAGTTAACGTGCAAGAATAAATATAAGATATCGCGTTAAGTGTCAAATGATTGGTATCATTTTGAGGTTATGATGTATACATAGAAAACCTTGTTAAACTCTACATGTACTTATAAAACATGGATTAATTATTAAATCTCCATTTTATTATTAACTACTCATATGAATAGTAAAAAAATCAAGAAAAAATTACGTATTCATATGAACAGTCTATGGTTTGTCTGATGATGCAAAGATAATATCCTCGAAGTATTACTTATACAACTAATACTTAACTATAAACCAAGTTTTGGAAATACACAGAAAATAACTTATGATCGAAAAGGTGGTCATTATATCACAAGTAAAAGCGACATCAGTGGACATCTTTTTTTGATCCTAACACAAGCAATGACTTCATCTTATTTGTTTTCTCTTAATAATTGTTGGCAAAATAATTTAATCAACAATCATACCACTAAATGTTATTTTTTTAACAGTGAATTGCAATTTGGCTGAAAATTCTTAACTAACAAAGTAGTAGCAAATCATTAAGCAAACAAAATCCAAATTCACTCTATCTTTTAGCTACCGTTTCCTATCCCAAAACCATTAAGCACCCCTTATAGATTAAAAGCAAAATACTTTGATTATTTAATGACATATCTGTCAATTAGATCAGAAAGAAGAAACTGCGGTCCGTTTATGGTAGCTTCAAGCAAATATAAAAACTGCATTTTTTCATAAGCATTGAGTTGATTGATTGGCGGTCTGTAATTCCCAACAATTATTTTCGCTTCTTCACCAAGAGTTTAGCCGCGTATTGTTGTCAATGATAGCACCACTGTGAAGGGATGTCTGGCCATCAAAATTTTGCTTTTCATTATCTATTTGAATTATTGGGCGTGTGCGAAAACAGGAGATACAATCATAAGGATATCTCACTTGCCTCGCATCTCAGCCTGCCCCAAGATCCTATTGTGTAAGAATATCATTAGATGTGAGCTTTCAAACAACACTATTGTGACGTTACTACAATCATCATACATGTAAATTGGTCCATTCAAGAATTAACCGTATGTTACATGCCTGGACATGGACGCACCATCAGTTTCTAAATCGAGGAATATATGAGACATTTGCTACTATTATCATTAATTGGTAACAACTACGGCGACACTTGCCGTGAATGACTGATACTAAAAAACCTTCGTTTCGGGTCATTTCTATGTCTGTTCGAGAAAGTTTGTGCATCCAGCAAGCATTAATCTAACCATCAAACCCAGGTGTTGACTGCATCCCACTTGCTGAAATCGCTTTAACATAATTCAGTATACGCATACTTAGTATTTGGCATCTCCTCTTTCTCAGCAAGTTCTTCTAATTGTCTGTTGCTTTCAATCTATCTTTCTTTATCAAACGCCTATATGTTTTGGACTTAATATTTTTAATCCTTTTTGCCTTTAACTTCATGACGAAATAGAAGATTACGCATCTTAGCAAGACGGTCTTGTAGTTCCTTCACATCTTCTGTGGATACATGTTCCAACATCAAATGGAATAAAGTTTTAGTTTTTCAAATTCAATAAAATAAATTATAATCAAGAAGATGTAACATAACAGTGCCATTGACCAAGGATTTGGCATTCGTGGTGTGGCAGAAATGGAAAAGATTATATCCGGATGAAGCCAACTCAGCATTCAGTATTTTGTGATTGCCCAATTTATGTAGACCATGCATGTTAGAATATGGCAGATTTCTACTAATAATATACACGAAATTGAGGTCGTGATAATCACTATCACGACCTATGTGAGATACATACAATACACAAAATTGTTGATAAAAACCACAAGTTCCAACAATCCCCCTCTTGGGTAATATCCAACAGATTATGCATAAGTTAAGGTAGCTTTCGCTTTGAACCTTAACATAGTGTATATCCTACAAATACACTTTTAAACCACTAGGTCCTAATTTAGATGTATTAGGTAAGGGAACCTTGTAATAGGCTAAATAACCCATACTCTAAAATAGCTAATATTAGGCTTTCTACCCTTCCAGATTTTGTAAAGAGATACTTTTAGTTTCTTTGCAATTATTATATTACTTACATGACATGATGTAAGCAAGGCTTCACCCCACAAATTCTTTGGCAAGTTAACACTGACTAACATAGCATTAATCATATCTTGCAAAACTCTATTCTTCATCTCAGCAACACCATTCTGTTGAGGTGTATATGGTGCTGTCCTTTGATGAATCAAACCTTGTGATTCACAATAGGATGAAAATTTGGTAGAAAAGTATTCACCACCTCTATCACTTCTTAGAATTTGTATCTGTTTGCCTCTTTGGTTTTCTACTTCAGCCTTATAAATTTTGAATGTTTTAAAGGCCTGATCTTTTGATTTCAACAAATAAACATACGTATATCTAGAGTAATCATCAATGAAAGTTATGAAATACCTATTTCCACCTCTAGTTAGTTGTATATTTAATTCACATATATCAGAATGCACTAACTCTAAAACTTCAGATTGTCTATCCACTTTAGGAAAAAGTTTTCTTTTCATTTTCACTTGAACACATATTTCACATTTATCTTTATGTTCGTCATCATAGGATATAATGCCTTGTTTTAACATATCTTTCATAGTCCTATAATTTATGTGTCCTAAACGATTATGCCATAAATTCAAAGTAGAGCATTCAATATTAAAACTGGGAATAATATTGCAATTAGGCAAGTAAGCAGAACTAGTAATTTTATTGATATTGAGTTTAAATATGCCATCACAAGCATACACTTTTTCTACAAATACATTGGCTTTGGATATAATTACTTTGTCCGATTCTATCACAGCCTTAACCCCACTTTTACAAAGTTTAAAACTAGAAACAAGATTCTTCCTAATATTAGGAACATGAAGAACATTCATAAGAGTTAACTTCTTTCCAGATGTTAATTGGATCTTCACGTTTCCTGAGCCAATATGCAGTTCCTTATAAGTTTTGAACTAGTCTTTGTTGTTGCAAACATGTGTAGTTGCACCAGAATCATACCACCAATCATCAGTTATTGTTGTCACACTAGCCATATGCAGTTCCTGAATCATTCCAATGTTTATTTCAAAAACCATAGCAGTGATTTCTGTGGTATCAACTTGTTCCACTGCATTGGCAGATTCATCCTTCTTGTTTAAATTCTGATTTTTCTTTTTAGGATTCTTGTAGTAGCGTCTAATATGACCTTTTTCACCACACTTGTTATACACAACCTCAAACAATGGTTTCTTGTCTTTCTTGTTGTGCTTGGATGAATTTCATGAACCCTTCCTCTTGTCATTTCCTTTGTTGTTCTTTCCTGAATCAACATAATTAACCTTAGAAGTTGATGCACCATTCAGATTTTTTTCACCAATACGAGTTTCCTCTTCAATTCATAAATGTTTCTGAATCTGATCCAATGTAAAATCCTCTGAAGTGTGCATCAGTTTCTTCCTGTAATTGTGCCAAGAAGATGGTAACTTGGTAATGATGGCCCCAACCAATAACTTTTCTAGGATTTCAGTGTTAAGATTTTTGAATTTAGAAACCAGAATAAGAAATTCATGAACTTGATCTAAAATACACGTTATCTTCCATGGCAAATTCGAAGAATTTAAAAGTGTTAAACTTATCTGCCCCTTCTTTTTCAGTGATGTATTTTTCTTTAAGAGAGTTCCAGATTTCCCTTTCAAAAGTCATCGGTGTATACAAATCATATAATCGGTCAGTAAGGGTACTCAGAATGTATCCATTGCATAGAATTTCATCTTGATCATACTTCCTTTGTTCCTCTTCAATCATCACGCCAATTGGAGGCCCTTCTCGAACATAATAAACATTGAACGCAGTCAACAGAAATTTCATTTTTTCCTTCCAACGAGTAAGGTTTATCCAATCCATTCTGTCCAGTTTAATTGTGTCGCTTCTAAATATCCTTAAACCAGCACTTTGATCCATGATAATATTCTTTAAGTTTGTTAGAATATGACAGATTTCTACTAATAATATAAACGAAATTGAGGAAGTAATAATCACTATCCTTAAAGAATATTAGCCCCCGTTATAAACGCTGGTGGGATTCAAGACTAATTTCTTCCCAGGATTCGACCTCAATGATTAGAAATTTATGCAGCGTACATAAACTTCTCTATGAACATCATCAGATTGTATTTTGTATGTTTGTGAATTGTGAGTTTTCTGTATATATTCTGACAACCAAATACACCCTTATATAGCAGTAAAAATGAACTAACATGACTGTTCATAAATCAACATGTCTGTTAGAAAGTCAACTGCAAAAACAAGCCATCACAATGGTTCCTTTTTCCTTCCAGAATTAACTATAATTAACTGTTATCAACTAACATAATTCTGTACTAATGACAACAATTTTCTAAGGATGCAAAGTGTTAAGTGCTAAGTCTTTAATTAATTTAATATATATTATAATTTATTTATAATATAAAATAAATTAATCATCCACTAGTTCCCTCTAAAAGCCTCCTAAAAGAGTTTTGAACATTTGAGTAGGATAGCACTTATAAATCCAATTTCACTTCTTTCACCCACCTATGTGCGATACATACAATACAAAAAATTGTTGATAAAAACCCATAAGTTCCAACAATCCCCCACTTAGGTTTTATTAACAATATCCAACATATTATGCATAAGTTAAGGTAGCTTTCGCTTTGAACCTTAACATAGTGTATATCCTTCAAATACCTAACAAAATCAATGGCTGCTTACAACATTTAAGCCATGATTCTTAGTGTTAAACTCAGAAAGATAATACACATAACATGTTAATTGATGTTCATAACATGGTAGCACTATTATGGCCATGTGCTAATCTCAGTTTCATGGATATCTCTAAAAGTAACTCACCTTTGTAGGAGCGGCACCACTCCTTATATCCACATAGGTGAAGCCCTTTAATTTCCAAAGGTACACTTCATTAAGAGTATAAATACTCACCCTAAAAGAATTACTCACTATTTAGCATTTAAACTAAACTAGTGTCCAGTTGGTAATTAACAACTTGTTTTTACCACATTGAACCTTTAAGTAGATTTTAGTCTAAGTGAAGGTTGGGTTCCCATTGTTTCCAACTTTACTCAATGGGTTTCAAACCCATCTCTCTTGTAGTTCTAAAGACTGTGTCTTTTGGAAGACCTTTTGTAAACGAATGTACAATATTCTTACAAGAGCGTATATATTCAATAGTTATTATCCCATTAGATATTAACTCTTCTTACAAGAGCATATATATATATATATATATATATTCAATATTTATTATCCCATTCGATATAATCCTGATATAGGCATGTCTAAGGCTAAATGTGTCCTAGAATTCTTATAATAAAAACCTAAATAACCCCTTGATAGTGTTGATTTAGCTATGCATAATGTAATGAAGTGGCTGGCATTGTGTTGTGGCCACAACTCTAAGTCCTAAACAACATATTCTAAGCCACTCTGCTTCCTAACCGGCGGCTGCAAGTGCCTAAAAAACTCAGCCTCCAGTGGTGGAATTTGTAATTGCATGTTTCTTTTCTTTGAACCCCAACAAACAGCCCTACCACCAAGTGTAAAAGTCTAACTAGTTGTGGATTTACTATCACTACTGCCAGTTATCTAACTAGCATATGAGTATCCTTCAAGTACAACATGAAAACGATCATAATACAAAGCTAATTGTCTAGTTCTTTTAAGATAACCAAAAACTCTTCCAATTGCTTTCCAAAGATCCCGACTTGGATTACTCGTATATCTTGACAGTTTGCAAACAACATATGCAGTATTAGGTCTAGTACAATGTGTAGCATACATTAAACAACCTATTGCACTTGCATATTCTATTTGAGCAAAAACTCTTCCATCATTCTCAACCAGTTTACAAGATGACTCATATAGGGTGCTTGCTTCCTCTATATTCAAGTGTTGAAACTTGTCTATAATCTTATCAATGTAATGACATTGATTTAAAGCACAACCATAATATGCCTTTTAACCTTTATCCCCAATATAGTATCAACCTCATTCATGTCCTTCATTTGAAAGCATGAAGACAAAAATTTCTTAGTTTCTTTGATACCTTCCATATTGGTTCCAACAATTGGTATATCATCTACTTAAAGGCATAGGATTACACCATAATCTTTTGTAAACTTAGAATAAATACACCTATGAGATGAATTATGGGTAAAAACATTTAAAAGTATAGACTTATCAAATTTATCATGCCATTGTTTAGGTGCTTGTTTTAACCCATATAAAAATTTCTTTAATTTGCAAACTTTATTCTTATGACCAGGCAATACAAACCTTTCAGGTTGTTTCATATAGACTTCTTCATCTAAGTCACCATTCAAAAAGCTATTTTAATATCCATTTGATGTATAGGTAAATTATAAATTGAAGATAATGTAAAGAGCACCCTAATCGAAGTGATTCTAGCTACCGATGTATATGTATCTGATGACATCAAATAACGTCTCTTTATTAGCATCATTTATCCCATTTATATTGCTTGTTTTATTTTATTTTATATAAGTTTTGATAATTAATCTCTTATCTTTATGAATCGCAGTTATTATCGAGCATTTGGCAAAAGATGAAGAAAAGAACGTGTTTTGGAGCATAAACAAAGAATTTCGAGAGAAAGTCTACTCAATCTGAAGAATACATCATATCATTCTAGATAGATACACCGTATCCCAAGACTTAGACGAATTCAAGACCATTGCCTGAATTTGAAGAATACACCGTATCCACATCATCAGATATGCCATATATGAAACTTTTGTCAACTATTAAGAAAAGCACGTTTCACAGCCAATACGCTGTATTTAAAAGAGCCTATACGCCGTATTAAGTAGCGGTTGAAGATTATTCCAAAATATTATAATCGTAAAGCCCACCCCAAGTAACCCTAATACGCCGTATTGGACTACTCCAATACGGCGTATCGACCTGATTTCAGAACCTATAAATAGAAAACCCTACATTCGGTTTTCATAAGCTTTTAACCACCAAGTATGATTCTCACGCGATCTAGATGACCTAAAAGGTCCAACAAGTGCATTCATTCCATAGGAAAACTCTTATAATATTTATACTCCGCTATAAGCATTCGGTTAGCGTATCATTTTTTTACTTTAATCGTTCGCCAAGATTATGATAATTTGATGTTTTGATTCATTTATTTCGATTGTTTACTCTTTGATTGCATGTTAATTATGTTTATCACTTCATACCTGTTTATCCCTTGATTATGTTTTGTAATACCCCTGTTTTTACATATAGCAGCGGAAGCTAATCTGGGGTATTACTTCAAAGGTACAACAATCATAATCATAGAAAACGAATCGAAAAGAGTCGTTTATGAAAATAAGTTATCATTCATTTATTTCATCAGAGTTTTTACAAAAGAGAGGTCCCAACATTTGTATTTACAAAATGTGAATGATAACGGTTTTTCCATCTTTATGTCCTCGCCACTCCGTGCCATTAGTTACCTGAGATAAAACATGCTAAAAAGTCAACACAAAGGTTGAGTGAAATCCATAGGTTTAAGTAATATAATTTGAATACAAATGCTATAATTGGGTGACATTGATATACCCAACCCATATTTGAAAACATAATTAATTATTGCCATTAGCTCATGAATCCGATGCTTAGGTTATAATGATATAATTTCCTCGGCAGGTACCTTTGCCAAAAAACCTGCGCGTATTTTCTACGAATGTGCATTTGGTTTATCGTTATTAGATACACCAACGGGAGTCTAAACCCAAAATATATATTCACAACATTTCGCGCTTACTACGGAGAGAAAATAACTGTTCATGAATATTGGGACATAACGACAAAGCATTACTTAGGCAAATAGCAAAATTTGAAATACAATTAGAAATAATTGCATTCATGTTTATTGCATGTAACTCCCTCGCGGGTTTAAAAAAAGATTTAAAGCGCGCTATTAACTCACCTGAACACAAATAGAATAAAAAAATAAAAACAAAATATATTTTATATGGGGGGGGCGGGAGGGGTGGTCAAAATAAAGAAATTGAAATAACATGTAGAAATAATTGCATTCAGGTTTATAGCATGTATCTCCCTCGCGGGTTTATAAAAAGATTGAAAAGCAAGGCTATGAACTCACCTGAACAGTTATAGGGAAATTCATAGCTAATGTTTATGAAATGATTATAACAGCTTCAACACGGCAATCACAGACAACGTGGGTTAATATATGGCAAGTCTTAGTTTGATTGAATTTATAAGTTTTTAGATATCGATGTTGATTTTGATATAAAGATTATCATAACACCGTTTGGGCCATCATAATTGAAAAGTCATTTAGTAAACGTTTGAGGAGCTAGGGCACTTTAAATCGTAAACCCAACAACTCAGTCAGAACGTAATACCAAGATGAAATTTCTTAATATGAAGCTTCCTAGTATTGTGGTATGATAGGGATACGGGACATGGTTTTGAAAGCATATCGATGATGAATGATATAAGTATTAGAACATAAGCAGTTTTAAGCATTTTATTCAATATCTAGAGATGTTAAGCACGTCAAGCGTTAATTAAAGTTATGTCTAGTAATGTTTTGAACATAATTTCAAAATGTTATCTTTTAGACCTTGGGGTTTGGAATATTGCAAATAGACCCTTGATGTTTGTACTTTTACAAATTTATTCCTTTAACTTTTATTGATATATAAAATATACCTTAGACTTTGAAAAGTAACATAAATGATCCCTGGAGTTATAACTTTAGAAATATGACAGAAATAGTCCTTGTACTTTATAAGTTTTCAAAAGTTACAATATATACCCCTTGCATGGATAATATTTACAAAACATGTCCAAATTACCATGCAAGATTATTCTAACATTTCAATAGACATTTATAAGTTATAATAAACTAAAATATGAAGATTTAACATAACACAAGTTTAAAATAACGATTCGTTAAGCTAGGAAGCAAAATGGGTCAAATTAGGGTTTCAAAACAAAAACGCATGGGTTTTAAGGTCAAATTCTCTTATAACTTATTAAAGTACTTATTTTAACATTATAATAGCTTATTAGAATTAATTATAACAAAAGTTTAAAAGTTTAACACATAGTTTAAGTAAAAACATGAAATTAGGGTTTCGGGTGTACGGTTTTGGATCAAAAAGGCATAACACTTAGGTTTTTGAGTTCAAAGCTTTATATTATGATTTTATCAAGATCATATGAACATTATAACATTACATGAGCAGATTATAAGCTTATAGAACCTGGTTTGAGCCTATAGCTTGGAAACGGGTTGAAATCGAGACTTTCGGCTTCGTACGGCTAGAGTAACGACTCTCAGGCTTCGTTTCTTGGTTTCTTTTGCTTGATTTCTAAACTTTAGCCTTCTTAAGATCACTTAGGAGCTATTAGAGCAAAGGATTGCTTCTATGTAAGGGTTATAGAGGAGGAAGTGGGGGACAAAGAAAAATGAAGACATAAGAGTTCTATTTATACCCATTTGAAGTAGCAAGAAGTAAGTAAAGCTTATGATCTGGTTTTGACACATAGAGGGTCTAGTTAGGGATGTGGAGAAGCTAGTATATGAGTTGTATAAGCTAGGGAGTAGCTTTGGTGAGGTGTTGCTCTCTTTCTTTGCCGCGGCTAAGCACTAGAAGGAACAAGAAGTTTTTGTGATTTTTAAACAATATAAATGAAAGATATTTGAAGAGAGGTGCTTGTAAGCTGCTTAGGAATGAAGTATCTTAGTCATGGAGGTGCTTGATTGCAAGAAAAATAGTTAAAATGGGTTATCTTGCAAGGGTTTTGGTTTCGGGTTCGACTAGGTGTTCAAGGGTTTTTCCAAGGTACATTGTGTTTATAATGATTAAGGATAGATGAAATAGGTTGTTAAGGTCTGGTATTAAAGTAATTAGCAAAGATTAGCAATTGGTTTGGGTTAAAACGGATTAGAATTGAAGAAATGAGGTCACGGGTTTGATTAGGGCACGTTTAGGGTTTTCTTGACTTTCTTGGTTTATATTTTGCATACTTTTGATTAGGAATGATGGAATACAGATCCTAGAGCTTAAATAAAGTATTATCAATGAAGTTTGATCGTTGGTTTTAGTTAAAATGGGTTGAAATTGAAAGAATAAGCCGTAGCTTGGAATTAGGGTTCATATAAGGCTTTTAGGGTTTTCTAGCTTTGTAATTCTCGTACATTGTTGAAGCAAGGATGATTAATGATGGATAAAGGTTTGTAAACTCATTTTATGGGTTTACAATGACTCTTGGTTGGTTATTTGGGATTAGAGTGGTTTAAAATGAGTAAACGGGTCAAATGATCATTTAGGGTGCAATTAGGGTTTCTAGGATATGTTTTACGTACAAGTGAAGTAAAATGATGAAGTAATGATGAAATAATGATTGAATAAGACTGATATGATTGTAAAATAAGTTATTACAACTTATTTGGGTGTTGGTTTGGGTTTACAATGGATAAAAATCAAGAAACGGGTCATGGTTTAGAATCTAGCTCGGTTTTAGGGTTTAGGGTTTTGAATTAGGGTTTTGAATGCAAAAAGAGGTATGAAAGCTTATGAATGGAATAATTAGGGTTCATATATTGTAAAATGAGTATAGTAGCTTGAACATAAGTGATAGTGAAGAAATGAGGATGAAGACGAAGGTAAAACGGCTATTTTAGGGATTGAGCTTAATGACTTGTATACTGAGCTTTTAAGGAATTGTACTTTGATTTAAAGGGATTTTATATTTTAAATGAGATGTTATATTTCTTGTACATATACTTTTAGTAGCTTGTGCATTCACTTTAGATGTTGACCTTCCATGAAATTAGGGTTTAGAGGCACCCGATAACGGTTTAAAGCCCGTTTTGATAGGATGTTGCAAATGGTACCTTATAGGAATAATGTACCTTGTAATAATGATATTATGATATTGACTTGACATATATGAAGATAGGATTGCCATATGAAGGTTGCCTGAGTCCGTTAACTTTAGTTATGCAGGTTATGCATATTGAGATATTGGCAAAGTAATGTAATGTAATAAAGCGAAAAATTTCCCTGAAAAAGGTAAGTTCATATATAATTGATAGTTTGTACATCATCTAACTTAATAGATGGATATTTACATCTATGAAAATTGCGGGTTGTTATATGATCGCAAAGGGAAGATTGAAATAGACGCAGGCGCGTCCTTTCCCTATTTGCAACATCAAGGTTAAGTGAGCCACAAGTTTTAGAAAATCCCTAAAGATGTTGGTTTGGATCCTCGAACCGAAGTCCGTGGAATGAGCATCCGTTTTGCACCAACCGGATGGTGTCGGATCGCAGAGGTACCACCTTATTCCCATCGGGGAACTCAATGGTGTTTCGATAGCCCTCGTGGCTAGGTCTGGAATAGTCTCCTAAGGTACGGACATGATTTTCATTTTCCATGGAGGTCAACGGAAAAGATTTACATAATAAATAACATAAAGAAAAGATAGACTAAAGAAAGCTAATTGACAGAAATTATAATCTCACTTGATAGGAATCAAGCGAGTAGACCTAAGCTAAATAAAATTCGAAACCTATACTATTCGCCACGTAACGGCGTCAAAAACTTGATGCGGGTCTTGCGAACTCGCAAAGAGTTTTACAATCCCGTAAGCAGAGTACCAAACCATTGTAGTGTAGTAAGGTAAGACTCGAGGGTTGTTATCGTTCTCTAGGGGAATAGTGTGTGAAGGCTCGAACTAAATCTAACAGAGATCTAAGGGGTTGAAAGAAGATTATTTTTGTATTTTTGTAGTTTATAGAAAGCAGGTAAAATTCTGGTTTTGAGGTGATTTGGTTTTAACTAATTAAACTAAATATAAATCTAAACTACTTTGGTGAAAACTCTATGGGTAAACGAACGTATTTACTTAATCATGAACTACTCCTCAGTTTGCTTCTCCTAATTCTATTTCTTTGTCACACTTGTGATGATCTGTGTAAGTATTTCCTTAGTCATGAACGAATTACACGAAAACGCCATCTATGTAATATTCTATTAAGGTAACGCATAAGAAAGGAAGTATGAAGACTATTACAAGGCCCCTAAGAGTACATTACATGCATTAAAACACTTAAGAGGGATCAACCATATTAGGGGTAAGGTAGTATGAAGACTTTTACGATGGTATCCTTTCTACACACTCGTATTTCCCTAGACGTCTATGCTAATGTAACATTTTATAGCTAGTTTTTTAGAGCCTAACTCGCACATCCATCACAAGAAGCAATATTAAAAGGATCTACAGACTAAGTTTCATGCAATCATAAGTAAAGACTAATGGATCTAGCCTAGCATGTTAAAAGGAAGCAAAGAACAATAAATAATCAAACAACACATAGACATATTGAATGATAAAAGATAGAGGACTTCACTTGATTAAAACATATGTTTAAGGCTGATACAAAAGGGTTTTGACCCCTTAAAAATGACCTAAATAGTTACTATAATCTACTTTTAATAATAGGGTTCGGTTCCCAAAAGTTACACACTTAAAACCCTAAAAATGAGTTTGTATATATAGGAAAACAGGCGCGACGGTGTTGCACCGCCAAATATTCTAGGGCTTCTTTAAGTCGGTTAGAAACTGACGCTGTCGCCAAAGTCCTGACGCCGTCCTTTGTTCGTCCTGACGCCGTCACATATGATTATGACGCCGTCTCTAGCCATTGTATGCATTTTCTTCATCAGATTTGGTGTAGAGTTGTAATCTTGTCCGTTTCTTCTCTAAATGAGCCCAAGTCACGTGTATTTCTTCCAAAAGCCATCCAAGTTCTAAAAACACAAAAAGGAATGATTAAGTACATAATTTGGGCATATATGCAAGATTTAGGGGGTTAACTGACCTCGAAAAAGTGTATAAAATGACACCTCATGAGTAATGTTGACCTTTACTATATATTTTTGAAAAAAAACTATCAAACATACCCCTAAACTAACTAATAACTTTAAAATAAACCCCGACCTGCAATTCTATGAAAGTTTAAGTTATAGAACTAACCCTATACTTTTTGCTATTTACGTCTATTTTATATAACAAACTCTCTTTCACAAATATCTGTCGACTTCTTTGATAAAAAATATACCGATACCTCGCCTTTGAATTACGGACAAAACGACCCAAATATTGATGCTTTTGAGATGCGTACGTGTTTGTAAAAAATGTCGACGATTAATATACATTTAAAAAATATATTTTCAAAACACTCCCTTTACCTACCTATTAACTTTAGAAACTAGTCTAAAGTTTAATGAAAGTTGAATATGTAGAAGTATAGGTAGTCTAAAGGCTAATGGTGGACAAATCTATGAAAGTTTACTTCTTACAAAAAAATTACTGGCTACACAATGACGATAATGCATCTTCAAAAAATAAACAAAAATAGCTCCGCCGCAACGCGCGGGCCAAAACAACTATCAAAATATATATTTGACAACCCAAGATAAATAAGCTCGCCTTAACGCACGTGGCAATGGATTTCAATTGTACAAACACGTAAAATTACATTTATATATAGTCTGAAAAATGCATATGTAAAAATATTCATTCGAGAAAAATAGTAAACTGAATAGAAAAAAGTGATAGTAATTCTCTATTCAACACTTTAAGTATTATACAAATTTAAGCAAAACGAGAGGCTTTTCATATCAAATTTATGCAACATAATGTTTACAAAAAAAGGGCTAAAACTTTTGAATGAAGCTTCACTTCTTATGTAATCTATTCGCAAAAAAATAAGCCCCGCCACAACGCGCGGGCTGTCATGCTTGTTATTATTATAATTCTTCATATAAGATTTGAATTAAGACAAACATATTTTATACAATAATCAATAAGATGATTGGATGATTTTTTTTCCAATGGTAAATTTTATAAAAACAAAAGCCAAATAAGCAAAACACTACAAAGAAAAGCCAAAGTGATAGATAAGCTTAGGACACATCCCTAAACCCATCAAACCTTTAGCAGAATAGAAAAGGCAATGGACATACGCCATGCTCAATACTAATCAAACTAACAATATAAAACAAAAGACTAAATCCTAAATAGAAAGCTTGATCCTTGAGCAGATACCAGGCATATTGCAATCCACTTGTCCAGCATAGCCAACAAAAACAAATAAGGAGCTCATTCAAGCTAAGGAAATCAACATACTTATGAATCACCAATATATACTAAGACCAATCAACATATATTGGAACATCACCATATGCTGAAATCCTACAGTAAAGCTCATGAAGCCATGCAGAAACCAAAAAAAATCATTGCCTCTATACAAACCATAACCAGGATGAACACTAACTAGATGATCACCCATAAGCCTTGTCTCATTAAAAATCCTTACACAAGTAAAACCTTGAGGGAAAAACCAAGTGCAAGGCAAAAGAGTACAAGGCTTACACCTGAACTAATGCATTCAGCTGTAGAGCAGAGTAGACAATTCCAAACACCCATAATAGATTACCAGCGCAATATACTGACAAGAAAACAATGACCAACAAAACTATAGTAATATGAACTTCAACTACATAAGTATTACCCATAAAAGGTTAATCACAGTTTAAGCTTTCAACTGTAATGCATACTAATTTATTCCAAACATCTAAAAATAGGAGGCCAGCGCAGTATACTAGCTAAAACAAAGAGACAACTGAAGTAATGGTAGAAAGGCACTTGAACTACACACTTAAAACCATGCAACAGTTGTTCAAGTTCAAGTTTTCCACTGTAGTGCATATCCCACTATCAAAATTCCATAATCCACACACCCCTTTATCAATGATGAACACTAAAATTCAGTGCCGTCGCACAAATTTTCCTACATAAACGTTGTTTTTGTTCTTGCTGCTGCTACTATTGCCGTCACTGTTACTGTCATTGCCGCCGCCGCCGCCACCGCTGCTGCTGTTGCCGCTTCCGCCGTCGCTACCGCTGCCACCGCCGCTGTGACAACCGTCTATTTTAGGTTAGCAACCATAGACTCTTTATGTGCAATAAATAAATATTTCTAGGTCATTATATATCACTGTACTTTTGCTAGACATTTTATTTTGGCATAAATTCACTTTTACGGGTAACCGGTGTATATCTACATACTACTATTCGTTCAAATTTCTATAGCAAAACTTATAAGTTGACTTTTGTTGACTTCCATTTCGATAAACAGTTACGGTTTAACCGACTGTCAAACTACAAATTTCTATTTTGAGGAATCACTTTTGATTCAAATTTATATTTTCTAAACGTCTACGATCACATGCAATCACTTACCGGGAAACCTTCCCGCACACAGCGAAAAACGTCACCAACGCGTACCGGCATGACAATAAGTTAAATTATGTCTAAATATCTTGGGTCATTCTAATAAACTTATTTTATTTAGTTATTTCATATACTAGCTTATTTTAATTCCAAATGTGCTTATTCATTTACTACGTTGCTTATTGGACTTGTTTTGTAAAACTTTGGGCTAAAAGGTGAACATTGATATCTATTTTATATTTTGGACCAAAGGGCCCATTAAAGGCCCAATGGTTTCGGCTTATGGCTTGATAAGCCAAATGGGTTATTTTTGGACTTATTTCTATTACTTAATCGACTTATTTCATATGTTATTTGGAAATGTCAATATTGAAATGTTATGACTATTATTGGTACGCTTTATTTTAGAATACTAATACTAAGACTAAAATTCGTATTTGGGTTTTCGACATGTTTCGCTTTCGGCATATTAAGTTTGGATACTTAGACTTATTTGAAATGAACATGATTTCTTTGGATAAATAACGGACTAAAAATGTAAAATCTATTAATAGGCCATAAGGCCCAATGACTAATGGACATCTTGACTTGATAATCGGGTTATCTAGTGGACTCAAATCAGATTGAACTTATGTGTTAAGACTTAACTAGTACTTTCGGGCTAACAGTTAGACTTTTGGCCCAATAAGAGAAAACCAATGAAATTAGACTTCTAAAACAAATTATTGAATCAACTTATGAAAATTCGGGTTTATTATAAGTCTAGGATCATCAAGATAGTCATTTGAAATAGGTTTCAATAAAACGTGGCGAAAATATGTAGTTTTGGCATTTTGTCGGCAATGGATTCCTTTGAAGTATAATGTTTGGAATAAGGTTTTAAAACCTTGGGAAAGAATTTATAAACAAACAGGATATGCCGAAATTTTTATAAATATCTTACATTTAGGAAATATCTTGGAAAACTCATTTTCTTATAATTCGACAAAAAGACGAAATCATTGTTTTATTTAAACATTAATTCATAATTAATAAACGGTTATACTTAAAACTCAATAAACAAACTAAATTTCATACTTTTAATCATAACACGAGCTATATTCTAAAAACTAGACAAAAAGACAAAATAATAATATATTATTTTTAATATCCGACTAAAAGGAAAAATATATGGATTTTATGGTAAAACTCCATAATATTTCATGTGCCATATAAATTGTTATACCTTATCGAGAATGTGTAATTTCCTTAGGTTATTAGGGTAAATAGCCGAACATGTTTTGAATTTCTTAAATTTTAATTCTCCATTTCTTAAATCCTGATTTATTTCGTTCTTATTTCTTTAAATCTTAATTATCTAAATTCTTATTTCCTTAATGTCGTTACTCATTTCTTGACCACTTCTCGTCGAATTTATCTCTAATTTCTTAACATTCTATCCAGTCTTGAAATTATAATTCACTTCTCAAATAATACGTATTAGTATCGCACTTTGACCTAAGTGCATCGATTCAAACAACTCAACCACCACACATCAATGATACGAAGATTTTTACACCATTTAAACAAACACTTTTTACAAATAGTATTACAAACGCATGTACACTAAGTCGTTTTTATATAACAAATCACTAAGGTAAAACTTATTAATCATGCGTGACGTGCACCGTTTCGCGTTAGGTAGTGATCATCTACTTTCAGCTACTATCATCTTTATTTTAGGTGAGTTCTCATAGCCCCACTTTTAAAACTATTTTCTGTTGGGGGAAAATGATACTCAAGTCTATTTCAAACTACTTTTACTTTTGTATAAAATTTCTTATTCTTTGGACAATGCTGTGTGCCTATGATATGCGTATGTGAATGCCACTACATCTATTCATGCAGGTTCTATCTGAACATCTACATAAGACTACTTAGCCGACTGTGTAGCTCCAGCTGGTAAGCGATTGGTTTGGAAATCTATAAGCGTGTGTTATTGATCCCGATACGTATACAAGGATAATATCAATAATAGTATAGTAATAAGTATTCTGTGAGGATTCTAGAAGATTACTTTTATCTAAAGTAAAATTTAAAACCTTCCCGAGTCGTATCCCGACGAGATGCGAATTGAAAATCGAGGTTAAGTTCGCGATCGCGTGATTGAATAATCAAGATTTTGAATTGGTTTCCTATTTCTACAAATATAAATGCAGAAACAAGCAAAGACAATCAACAATTAAAGCAATTAAAGATTTGAACTAAAAACGTTAACGGGATTCTAAAAACGCGACTTAAAAACTTAAATTATCAAAATTAAGCCTTACAAATGCAAATTTAATTTTTATAAATCCTAAATGACTTAAAATAATTTTCAGAAAAAGAATTATATTTTTTTGGTTTTTATTTTATTTATTACGAATTAAAAACAATTTTAATCTAAAAATAATACTAAAAACACTAAACTATTTTATAAAAATTCCAAAAAATTACTGAAAGTACTTTAAACTATTACTAATGCAAGAAAATTAAAACTGCTAAAATAGGGCTTATGAATAAGCCCAGAAAAATCAAATAAGCTAGATAAGCAAAACTGAAAAATGCCCTTAAGAAATAAATGTTGCAAGACCTGTTTGAAAAAGACCCAAGGGCGAGTTGGTTTAGTGTGGGTGGTGTTGAGGCGTGTGTGTGCAAAGGGGGAGGTCACAGGTTCGAATCATGTGGCTTCCCTTTTTGAATAAGTATTTTTAATAAATGGACTTTTTGACAAAGACTTATAAATAAGCTGGAAAAAGCACATTAAAATGGCAGTCTTGGCTTATAAAGCTAATAGCATTAAGCATAAACTTTTTAGACCTCTTTTAAACTCAATAAGCAACTAAACACCTAAATAAGCAGAAATATAAACCTGATAAGCACTAAGGACTCAAAATAAGCACAACAAAGAAGCTTGAAATAAGCTTAAAAGAAACTTAGTAGTACTAACTTTAAGTTAGTACTGCTAGCTTTAGTTTAAGACTGCTAATGCTTATAGAAAACTCATAAAGCTTAAGAAAAACCTAATAAGCTAAACATAAGCATAAAGCTAGACCTATTAAGCATAAGTGACCATATTTGAGCACATAAAATAAGCTGATAACCTCATTTAGACCTCAAACAGATTTCATAACTTGTGGATTTAAAGGGACTTCTGATAATTTTTAGCACTACTTTTGACACAAAAATAAGCTTCAAAAAGCTTTCATCAAAACCTAAAAACTAAAAACAGCTGAAGTCTATCCACTAATCAACACCTAAAATCTATTTTTAAGTAATTTGAACTGAAAATAAGCTAGAAAATTAGCTGTCAGAGGAGACAGTTTAAACAAAATATTTTTGGTTTTTTTTTTGGAATTTAAAGGATAAATTAGCTACTTCAGACCTAATTTTAAGCTACTAAATGATTTCTAAATGTAAAAATAAGCTAAAACAGATTAAGCTTATACCCTAGAGAGCTTATGCTAACAATTTAAAACCTTAAATCAAGCTTAATCTATTCTAATTTTGCTCTTGAAAATTAGACTTTGAACTTTTAAGAAACTGTGACAGATTATGACTTAAAGCTAATGACAATTGCTCAACTTAACCAAACTTAATTCTACTGCATTATGAGACTCAAACAAGCATGAAAATAATATAGAATTGCTGCTAACCAAGACCTAATCAAATTCTGAGCTTTGATAGAAAATTCCTTAAAACTTGATGCGACTTATAAAAACTTATTATAAGGCTAAGTTTAAGCTTATCAAAACTAACTAGAATACCAAAACTATTTTAAAACTCTTTTTGACCCATTTTCGGTTCTTAACCCAAACACCTCTTTAAAATCTTAGAAACAATTTTCAGCATAAAACAAATTATAAAAAGTCTTAAAACTTAAAAATAGATTAATAACTAAGCTAGTAAAAGACAAATAAGCAATAAAATTAGGAAAATAAGCACTAAACTATAAGCTACACTATTAAGCATATTTTTGGTTTTTCTTATCAAAATTTTATGAAAACTAAACTAAACTTTAAAACAGATTATAAAACACTTAAAACTAGAACAATTAAGCTAAATGAGGACAAAATAAGCACAATCAAAATAGGAATAAGTAATAATGAGCAAGACAATAAGCAGTAAATAAGCTGAATGTAAGAAAAATAGAAAATGAGAACTCACAAGTGCCTTTGCTTAAACAAGGCTTATAGCTGCTCTTAGAGCTTATCTTACAAAGCTCTAGCTTATCAGAGATAAGCTAGTATTGTCTTATGAGCCCATCCCAATCTGGCTTATCTTCCAAAATAAGTTATGGTGAATTTTAGGTGAGTTTTGAGGTGAAATGCAAATTCAATTAAGCTTTAAGGGCTTAACTGAGTTCAATGCTAGCTTAAGAAGTTAAAAGAGCTTATTGAGGCTTATTAAACCATGACACAAATCATCATAAGCTAAATTGCATATTAAGTAAAACAGATTTCAAAACATAGGGTTAAAAGTAAAATTGCACTTTTATTAATATTGAAAGAGTTACAAGGCTTCAAAAGTAAATACAATAAGTAAAATGTTACAATAAGCTATTAAAACTAGAAAATAAGCTAAAAATTAGACATCCTTGTGTGAGTGAGGAAGTCTCCTTTTATAGTGAGGAGGTGAAGGTTCTAGGACCCTAGCACGCTCCTTAGTCTTCAATCTCATCCATCCAATCAATCTTTTTCTCCAAGTAAACTTATTTTAGCCCTTGATTTGATGCCACGTCCCTTTCTCTTAATGATTGGCACGGATTGCCAAGCTGTCAGTCCCTAGAATGTCATTGCGTACGTCATGAGCTTCTAGAAGGGTTAATTATCATTTAAGCAAGGTAATTGATGCCAGGGTGAATTTTGGGACAAAGGGTGAATACTGATATTTGATTTTTGGGCGCGTTTTATGTTTGACTAGGGAGTGGGGTGTTGGGCTTTAACCTGGGTTATGGGTTTTTGTAATTAAGTTGGGCCGGGAAGGGTTTTATAAGAAAAGAGTTAACAGGAGTTAAGGTTAAAATTTTATGGTGTAATTGTTTTGGACTAACAGTGTTAGTCCCCAAGGACTAACTGTGTAAGTATCCAAGGACTAATGGTGCAATTTGTTTTAGGGATTCTTTTAGGTTAAAGGATTAACAAGATTGGATTTAAGATAAATTCGCCTTCGGCTCCGATTTCTTGTACTCTTTACACTCCCGTTTTTGGTTTTGTCTGTTTTGCTTCAAGACACATTCACAATACAACCGAAAGACAATGATTGTTCTGTAGTTATTGTGTCATTATTGGTTCCTTAGTGCTCGTTTGTAATTAGGTTTTAAAAGGTATGTGTATTTAAGCACATAGCAAAATCCCCCATACTAAGCTATTGCCGTGTCCTCACGCAATGATATAAGAAATTACAGGATTTGAAATACCCCGTTTTACAATTTTTATTATACATATCTTAACTTCTAACGGGTCAAAGCAGCAGACATGTTAAAAGGATATAAATTCATGTTCTTCGATTTTTCACCCGCCCAACCAAGCTTAAAAAACAAAATCATTGTTAAATTACAAGTTTTAAGATGCTAAACACCTACTCATAAATGCTAATTGTGTATGCATAGCTACTTTCCGCTCCCCTTATTTCCTAATCCTCTAAAGATTTTATTTTATTATTTGTGAAAAATAAATTAATGTCTTATTCACATAAAGTAAAACCCAGAGCCTTAGGACTATAATTAGTGTGAAACTCCTTTCCTAAACAGACCGGCCTTATGGTGAGAGTAAGGTCCACGTTTAAGGTTCTAATTTCGCATGATTTAGGGGTTATCTATTTAGATAACCCGGAGTCGAATAATTTGGCTTATTATCCACACATAATTATTATAGCAAATTAATAAATCTCCCAGTCCTTTTAAACAACTGCCTATCGGTAGTATATGCGAGCCGCCATAGGTCCAGGAGAGTCTTATTTTGACCAACGAGTGTCATCGGACTTTTAGAAGGCTGCAACATCGGTTGTGAGCCGGCAAGATGCAGCAAACTTTTATCAGTCTTGGATTATTACTATGTGCCTTATTTAGAAGACTGCCACATCTGTTGTGATCCGGCAAGAGACAGTAAACTTTTATCAGCCAACAGTTTTTATTATTATTCATACCTCCACCCTTTAAATGACTGTCACATCGGTATGCGAGCCGACCATGATCCAGAAGTCTTATTTCGGCTTCAGTTTATTCATACATTTATTATTATTATTTAGCTAAATTTCAAGTCCTTGTGGTTCTTTTATCTACTAGCAAAACGGTAGTGGAAGCCATCAAAGGAATCTGGGTATGCCTATTTCCCCATAACACTGACAAAACCTTGATGTGTACCTTAATTTCACCAAAAGGAATCTCTACAAAGGGATCTAAACTAAGAATCGCAAAAACCTAAAGTAACTTTATTTATTCAACAATTATATAGCGTTTATTAAGCTAATGGGAGCAAAAAGCCACAATTAACCTCTATGAGCTCTTAAGATTTCCAACTAATCCTTTCTTAGCATCAAAACTTATATAAAACTCTATCATTTTTCGTTCTTCGCAAATTTAAAATCTTATAAAGATCCGCGAATGCTTAGTCTTGAAAGCTAAGGGGCAAGCTAGAGCGTAACATGCTCGATTAAGTCAAAATTAATTCCTTAAAAAGAAACAAAACTACGTGTTAAAACACTTATTTTATTTTTGAATTTTTTTTATATTTTGGCATATTTTTGCTATTTTTGAAGGAAAAACATGGTTACGTGAAGACAAGGCAAAGCAAGTAAGATCGAATCGAAAGATCCCCCCCATACTAGAACTTACACATTGTCCTCAATGTGAGACTGTCACCCCCATACTAATTTCAAGGCAAAATCTAAATATTATGGGGTCTCTACGCAAATCTAAAGCCGTTTATTAAGTATGCTAATAGATAAACGTTAAATCAATAAGATCTAGGATATCGGATTCCCATATATAAGCATGCGAAGGATGGAAGATCGAGTGAACGATGGATAAAACCATGAGCGCGAGAGTCTTCAAAATCCAGGCAATCCTGGACATAAAACCATAAAACATGAAACACGAGAAAGGAAGAGGCGAGCCTCCTCACATCACACTTATTCATTAATATTATAATATACTACTAATAGGGATAAGCAGGGTTGCCACCCATGAAGCGCTTGTTTTTGTGCGAGTCTCTAGCTTGACTCTCCCCATATCATCGTGATATTAGGGGCGAAACAAGTGGAAGAGGAAACTTCCTTCGGACATCCAAATGCCACCGGTTCTAAAGAAGAAAAATGAAAAACAGAGATGCCGGGGTCGAAAACGAAATTCTCACTCCCGGAGGAGAGAAGAAAAGGAGATTCCACCGGTTAGGTGAAATAAGGAAGAAAAACATATGTGAAGAAAAGATAATGGCGATCCTCAAAGGATAAGCTCACATATGTTGGAGAAAAAAATTTCTTTAAAATCCCGTGGTCGAAAACTTTGACCATATTCTTCAAGTCATTAATATCACTTAAACTTATCGGGTCACGATCGAGGAACACCTAGAGAGGAGAATTAGGGGTCGTATCATCACTAAGCAAACTCTCAAGATAGAGTACATCTCCCTCCGAGTCATAGAAATCGTCCTTAATATTCGTCAGAATATCAATAAGAAAAGCATCGGTTTCATCAATATCTCCTCCCGGGTCGACAATCAAATCATCAATCGGATCGTCATACAAAATCTTCTTCCAATCATTCTTTTTAGATTTCAAAACATTAAGCACATGAACATAAAGTTCTCTTGTCGAATTATCAGAAGTATCATCCACCACCTTTGTAGTTATATCTCCCCGATCGGGCTCAATAAAATAGATTCCATCATCATCCGGTGGTTTTTCAGGCGGACGAAGAGATGAAGGCACATTATAACGATCAAATGGAATGTTTCATACTTAGGATGTGAAAGGGAATCTTCGTGAAGCAATTCTTCAAAAAGAATATCCCCCTCCGAGTCGTAGTCGTCATTCTCAATACCCGGTGGTATCGAGTCACCTGAAGCAAGAAATAAATCGATATCCTCCATAAGAGAGTCACTATCCTCGATGGGGATAGGAGATGGAGAGAAAGATTCGATAATAGCATTAGGAATCTCATAATTAAGTTCTTCCGGAGAGTAAAGAGGTGAATCATCATTCAACAATTTTTCAATTAGACGAATATCTTCTTCCAGGATCCGCTTCAATAATTCCCGGTGGAATTGGATCGATAGGAGCAAGTTCATCGGTGAACTCCTCGATAAGAAAAATTATTGAATTAGCACGATTAAGCAAAGATCGTATTGAATCGGGTATGGCATCTAAGTGATCAATTTCTTTTCCTGGTGGAATAGAAACGATATCATCTAAACCCTCATTCTTAGAAGAAGAATCATCACAAACGGGCATATCACTCTCACTTTTGTAATCGGTTAAATCATTGGATTCTCTTGGGATTGGGACAAGGTCCTTAACACTAGACTTTATGAATTCGTCTGATTCCTTTTCAGGAATAGTGCTAAGATGATCATCCCTCATTATGAGAGAGTCCTCGGGCTCCTCGATTGGTAAGACGGGTGCGATTGCATTAGAAGACTTCTCTAAATATTCCCTATATTAAATAGTGTACTCATCATCATCGTTGTAGAAGGCAGGACAATTCCAACTCGGAGAAGTATATTCTGCCAGCTCCTCACTTATAATTTGAAAATCTTTAAGAAGTTTACGAAGAAATTCTAGTATATCCTATGGTTGATGTTGCTTTTCTCTAAAAGCATGCTGAATTTCAAAAAATTTCTCCTAAGCTAGCGATAAAACCTTTGGCGTTTCTTTAAAAGATATACGATCAAACTGCTTTAAAAAGGTTTGTATAGATTTCATTAGGTTTTCTCTAGCTTGCAAAATTTCCACACTCGTTTCTTGAGGAGGTTGAATCACTCCTTCCAAAGCGGATATCACTACAGTTTTTAGTTGCTTTTCAAAATCGTTAACGCTTTTCTCAGGAGGTTGATGCATGACGTAATACTGTGGGGGTTGAAATTGGTCAAAACCAGAAGAATTAGAATCATAGAGATATTGGTTCATCGGTTGACACTGAAAAGTCGCATGAGGACCCCCGCAGTTCTCACAACAAAGGTATTGTTGTGGAAAACTTGGTGATGTTTGTTGAAAATTATTATCAAAGTTTTGATTGGAACACGGGTCTTGATTGTAGACAAACGGAACTCGAGGTGGACAATCGTAACCATAATGAGCATCATTCCCACATAACTCATAAGAATACGTCTGGAGTTGTGGAGGTGGGTTGAAAATATTTGGAGAATCAATGAAAGAGTTTGGATTTGAACCATCAACGAATGATTTTTCAACTTCATAACAGCATAAAGCACAAACTTCATCCGTATAATTTCTTCTACACCGCTCACAAGTACATTGTCGACAATATAGACCACCAAACGGACCTCCACACTTGGAAAAATTACGTGGGGGTTGTTGAGATGAGTCGGGGGTTTCATCATAAGAACTCGGATTAGGATCACGAACAAAATTATCTACGGAACTCACATTTGAACAACATTGTTCTCTATTATACAAAGCTCCACATGATGAACATTCTTTAAACCCATACATGATGATAGAATTAAAGAGGGATAAAGAGAAGAATTTAACAAAAGGGGGGGTAAGAGAAAGAATTAAATGGATAAGAGAGTAAAGAAGAATATTTATAGATTTTTAAAATAATACATAAGAAAAAGAAAAATATTTTTGGTAACCGTAAGTCAATAGTGCATGACAGCTCTCTAGAAAACGCATAAAGAAGCGAAGGAGCGGGTAAGCACGAAGCGTTTTAAAAACCTTCTCCTTTTGGGTTGAAGTTCGTAGGATCGACCCTCCTTATACCTCTCTTATAGTTTGTTAACTAAAGATAAGTCGAAACGACAATTAACAAATGGTTATTTTTTTAATATTAAAAATAAAAGAAAAATAAGAATAGAAGTGTAAAATATTTTTGTATTTTCATAATATAGAAGAAAATATTTACAAACGGAAAATGATAACTTCACGAGGAAGGGTCTTCAAAACACTAATCTTCGAACGAAACACGATAATCGTAACACACATCCCCGGCAGCGGGGCCAAAAATTGATTGACCCTGATACGTATACAAGGATAATATCAATAATAGTATAGTAATAAGTATTCCGTCAAGATTCTAGAAGATTACTTTTATCCAAAGTAAAATTCAAAACCTTCCCGAGTCGTATCCCGACGAGGTGCGAACTTAAAATAAATGTTAAGTTCGCAATCGCGTGATTGAATAATCAAGATTTTGAATTGGTTTCCTATTTCTACAAATATAAATGCATAAACAAGCAAAGACAATCAACAATTAAAGCAATTAAATATTTGAACTAAAAACGTTATCGGGATTCTAAAAACGCGAATTAAAAACCTAAATTATCAAAATTAAGCCCTAGAAATGCAAATTTAATTTTTATAAATCCTAAATGACTAAAATAATTTTCAGAAAAAGAATTATATTTTTTTGGTTTTTATTTTATTTATTACGAATTAAAAATAGTTTTAATCTAAAAATAATACTAAAAATACTAAACTATTTTATAAAAATTCCAAAAAATTACTGAAAGTACTATAAACTATTACTAATGCAAGAAAATTAAAACTGCTAAAATAAGGCTTATAAATAAGCCCAGAAAAATAAAATAAGCTAGATAAGCAAAATTGAAAAATGCCCTTAAGAAATAAATGTTGCAAGACCTGTTTGAAAAAGACCCAAGGGCGAGTTGGTTTAGTGTGGGTGGTGTTGAGGCGTGTGTGTATTTTATTTTTAATTTTCTTTTTGAAAAGCCTATTCTATAAGCTAAAATAAGTATTTTTAATAAATGGACTTTTTGACAAAGACTTATAAATAAGCTGGAAAAAGCACATTAAAATGGCAGTCTTGGCTTATAAAGCTAATAGCATTAAGCATAAACTTTTTAGACCTCTTTTAAACTCAATAAGCAACTAAACACCTAAATAAGCAGAAACAGATCAAGAAATAAACCTGATAAGCACTAAGGACTCAAAATAAGCACAACAAAGAAGCTTGAAATAAGCTCAAAAGAAACTTAGTAGTACTAACTTTGAGTTAGTACTGCTAGCTTTAGTTTAAGACTGCTAATGCTTATAGAAAACTCAGAAGCTCAAGAAAAACCTAATAAGCTAAACATAAGCATAAAGCTAGACCTATTAAGCATAAGTGACCATATTTGAGCACATAAAATAAGCTGATAACCTCATTTAGACATCAAACAGATTTCATAACTTGTGGATTTAAAGGGAATTCTGATAATTTTTAGCACTACTTTTGACACAAAAATAATCTTAAAAAAGCTTTCATCAAAACCTAAAAACTAAAAACAGCTCAAGTCTATCCACTAATAAACACCTAAAATCTATTTTTAAGTAATTTGAACTGAAAATAAGCTAGAAAATTAGCCGTCAAAGGAGACAGTTTAAACAAAATATTTTTGGTTTTTTTTTTAATTTAAAGGACAAATTAGCTACTTCAGACCTAATTTTAAGCTACTAAATGATTTCTAAATGTAAAAATAAGCTAAAACAGATTAAGCTTATACCCTAGAGAGCTTATGCTAACAATTTCAAACCTTAAATCAAGCTTAATCTATTCTAATTTTGCTCTTGAAAATTAGACTTTGAACTTTTAAGAAACTGTGACAGATTAGGACTTAAAAGCTAATGACAATTGCTCAACTTAACCAAACTTAATTCTACTGCATTATGAGACTCAAACAAGCATGAAAATAATATAGAATTGCTGCTAACCAAGACCTAATCAAATAAGCTATTTTATCAAGCAAGAGACCCACAAATTCTGAGCTTTGATAGAAAATTCCTTAAAACTTGATGCGACTTATAAAAACTTATTGAAAACTGATTATAAGGCTAAGTTTAAGCTTATCAAAACTGACTAGAATACCAAAACTATTTTAAAACTCTTTTTGACCCATTTTCAGTTCTTAACCCAAACACCTCTTTAAAATCTTAGAAACAATTTTCAGCATAAAACAAATTATAAAAAGTCTTAAAACTTAAAAAACAGATTAATAACTAAGCTATTAAAGGACAAATAAGCAATAAAATCAGGAAAATAAGCACTAAACTATAAGCTACACTATTAAGCATATTTTTGGTTTTTCTTATCAAAATTTTATGAAAACTAAACTAAACTTCAAAACAGATTATTAAACACTTAAAACTAGAACAATTAAGCTAAACGAGGACAGAATAAGCACAATCAAAGTAGGAATAAACAATAATAAGCAAGACAATAAGCAGTTTAAATAAGCTGACTTGTAAGAAAATAGAATAGAAATGAGAACTCACAAGTGCCTTTGCTTAAATAAGGCTTATAGCTGCTCTTAGAGCTTATCTTACAAAGCTCTAGCTTATCAGAGATAAGCTAGTATTGTCTTATGAGCCCATCCCAATCTGGCTCATCTTCCCAAATAAGTTATGGTGGATTTTAGGTGAGTTTTAAGGTGAAATGCAAATTCAATTAAGCTTTAAGGGCTTAATTGAGTTCAATGCTAGCTTAAGAAGTTAAAAGAGTTATGAGGTTATTAAAACCAGCACAATATCATCATAAGCTAAATTGCATATTAAGTATAACAGATTTCAAAACCTAGGGTTAAAAGTAAAATTGCACTTTTATTAATACTGAAAGAGTACAAGCTTCAAGTAATACAAATAGTTTAAAACGTTACAATAAGCTATTTTAACTAGAAAACTAGCTAAATAATTAGAGCATCCTTGTGTGAGTGGAGGGAAGCCTCCTTTATAGTCAGGAGGTGAAGGTTCTAGACCTAGCACGCTTCCTTATTCTTCAATTCTCCATGAATCAATCAATCTTTTTCTCCAAGTAAACTCATCTTAGCCCTTGATTTGATGCCACGTCCCTTTCTCTTAATGGTTGGCACGGATTGCCAAGTTGTCAGTCCTTAGAACGTCATTGCGTACGTCATGAGCTTCTAGAAGGGTTAATTATCATTTAAGCAATGTAATTGATGCCAGGGTGAATTTTGGGACAAAGGGTGAATAGTGATATTTGATATTTGGGCGCGTTTTATGTTTGACCAGGGAGTGGGGTGTTGGGCTTTGACCTGGGTTATGGGTTTTTTAATTAAGTTGGGCCGGGAAGGGTTTTATAGGAAAATAGTTAACAGGAGTTAAGGTTAAAAGCTTATGGTGTAATTGTTTTGGACTAACAGTGTTAGTCCCCAAGGACTAACTGTGTAAGTATCCAGGGACTAACGGTGCAATTTGTTTTAGGGATTCTTTTAGGTTAAAGGATTAACAGGATTGGATTTAAGATAAATTCGCCTTCGGCTCCGATTTCTTGTACTCTTTACACTCCCGTTTTTGGTTTTGTCTGTTTTTCTTTGTTTTTGTGCTTTTGTGCAATATCCGTTACCTGCAAGACACCATTCACAATACAAACGAATACAATGCATTTTTCTGTATTTATTGGTCATTATTGGTCTTTTTAGCTCGTTTTATTAGGTAAAAAGGTATGTCTATTTAAGCACATACTAGTAGGGTCACTATTGATATGTTGATTGGGTTTAGACTGCTTATGTATGATGTGTTGTTATGATGGAAATCTAATTGCTACTGCTTGCATATTGCACTATTGTCCACTCTTAAATTCTAGCACAACAAATGGGTTTACTTCTAAACCTACGAGCTCACCAACTTTATGTTGACCTTTCGAGTATCCTTTTCAGGTGTGATCAACATTTATTAATCAAAGGTATTGATAATCAGAGACCTCCACTACAAGGATGTTTTCTAAAGTCAAGAGTTTCCACTAATTAAGATTGTATTTTCTGAGTGTTTGTAGTCTAAATTTCGTGTAACAAAGTATGGTATATCTTGTATCTTACGCAATGTAATAAAAACGTCACACCCTGTGTTTTCGCTCTTAGCGGGGTGTGACAGATTGGTATCAGAGCTAGGTTATAGAGAATACCGGTTTTTCTAAAATAAAAACACAACTATAACCAAACTAAAATTTTCGCAAAACCCTAAACATGATAAAAGTTGACTAGTGATGTGTGTTTTCTTTTAAATATTTATTTACCATGTTTTAAATTTATAAACTCGTTTTACCTTACAAACGCACTAACGGGCAGAGAACTCGATCGTGATTAGTCTAGTTTTGGTAAATCCGAGGTCGTCCCAAAAGCTAAAGGGCGGTGTAAATCTGAGTTTAAATAATTGTCACGTTTTCAAAGTTGTTTGAGAAGATTAAATTGTAAGAGAATAAATGAGAGGAATTAAAGTAGTTTTTATCAATCAATGGAAGTGGTATAGTGGAAAACTACTAAGAAGATAAACATATTTAACTAATTAAATATCCTGAGTTAAATTATCTTGATCTCAAGTGCAATGTCTGATTCTTATTTTATTAGTTGTTTCTAAAGTAGACAGACCTGAATAGATATCTTTAGTCTGTCCTATAATTCCTGCGATCCCAAATCCCCCGAAAGTCACAAAGGTAGGGCAACCAGGTCATAGTGATTAATCCCAACTATCCCAAGAACTAGTCTAATAACCTATACAGATTATTAACCCTCTCTGAAAGAGTTCCTATGCTTTTTAAGTATATTAAGTGATAGAGGCGGTAACAAGATTAGTTCTTACACTAGGGTTGGAATAATCATCCTTCCCTAGTACCCTGCTAATCCCATGTTCGAGTGGTAATCTAATAACATGATTAACATGATCTAAACCACCCGCAATACTACCAAAACCCAGGGTTACATGATAGTCAAAAGGATATTCAACGAAATAATGGTTAGACAAAGAGATCAAAAATAATTAACCAAGGAATAATTAATAAATTAAATGACAAGAACAAAATTAATAATAATAAATATCAAGCATGAACAAATTAAGCCAAGATCAAATAAATCATCATAAATAATTAATTAAAATTAAACTGTAATTGTTGAGGAATCATGTACAAATCATGCTAAAATAATGCTCCCGATCTTCTAGTTGGATCCCATGGCGAACCCCGAAGGGTTCGCCCTATACCCGAATTAAGCAGCCAAGCTAACTGCTTCTCCTTTTCCTTTTTGTCGCTTGCGTCGGCTGAGAAGAAAACCATTGAATGTGATTTGATTAATGGATGCCTTTTCCATTGTTCCATGCGTCATTATTTATACACAATAATAAGTTTGAGACTTTGGCAACACAAGCCCCTCATCGTACTTGTAGTTTATTAATTAGTCTATGAAACTTAATAGATATTGAGCACATATAGTCCCTGGATGAGTCATACTTTACGGCGTAATGGCATCGTCCACGTTACGCCGTAATCCTCCTGACGTGGCTTTCCAACATTTAATAAATAAAAATATGTTACGGCGTAATTACTTTGACACGTTACACTGTAACCCTTAGTCAGCATCAATATATTTTCCATAATAATATTTTACGACGTAACTCGTACGGGATGTTACGCCGTAATGCCTTGTCAGCATCAAATCTTCTTAATTAATAAATGATTACGGCGTAACTCCTGCGAGACGTTACACCATAATATCTTCTAAATCCAAATATTGCTCATTTTTGTGTCCAAATCCTGTGTTTCTTGCCATATACTTGAATTTTACCTGAAAATAACGAAATAACTGTAAAAGTATCAAATTTAAGTATTTATAAGGCAATTGCAAGTATTTTTAAGGGAAAATTAACACTAAAAAGTATCAAATATTTGATGTCATCAAATATCCCCCACTTGACTTCTGCTTGCCCTCAAGTAGACCTGTTAGAATGGTTTATAAAAAGATTTCTCTGATTTAACTCAAAGAAATGAATCTATAAAATACTTATGCTAGAAACATCAAAGTCGAACACCTCACAAAAAGGGGATCAAAAATCACTCACTCTCAACTGGTCTAAGTGTTCATTTTTGGGGTGATCGCTCATCTGCATAGTCATAGTATGTATTCCATCACAAGCTTGGAGAGTACACAAATCTACACTAGTTAGAGTTAGGGTCTAAACAATTCTTAAAGGCAACATGGGTAACATAACACAGGTTTATTGGGTGATTTAAGGGTTAGGAAAGACATGGGATACACATTTAATTGGTGTTAAGATAAAAACACAAAACAAATAATCATATATAATCTAAGGTATCCATAACTGGCTATTGTGCATCCACAGTCCAAGTCTTCAAGTGCGAAAACTTAATCATATCTTCACAGTGGGTTAGCTAATAATGAGATCTTGCGGAGCATGCTAACCTATTCTTCATAACATCAGATGGCTTATAGTTGCACCATCCTCAAAATCACCAGGTGGCTTATAGTTTCACCACCTTTATACTTAGTTAGTTTTTGTTGATCCTAATCTGAATAGATCTCTCTAGCCTGTTAAGGGTGGTAGTCAATCTGGATAAATCCAAACTAACTATAAGAGAAACACTGACTATGAACAATATAAGTTATGCGGAAACTAACTTATAATGCTAAGAAGAACAACGAATAAAACAGAACTTTTGATTACTATTAATCTGCTAGATTACAGATTACTAACTATGAATATTTGTAAAAACTTGTTATATAACTAGTGACGTAGGGTTCCTTTTATACACCAAGGAAAACCCTAATGGGCTTACAAAACATGTGAAGAGATAATTCATATCTATTCCTATTATAACTCATGCTTATCTCCTAACAGTACTAACTATATACGCTAGCAGTACTAACTTACTACTAACAGTACTAACTATACTACCAGTACTAACATGATGTTCACTTGTTAACCTTCACATTTCTTTAGTTTAAGCTTCTTGAACACTTGGAGGATGTATCTAAACATATAGCTATGCTTTAATCTTCTTTTTGATAAACTTGAACTCTCTTGTGACTTTGTAACATTTAACAATCATTAGCTTCTAGTTTTTGTCATCTTTATAGTATCTCAGCAACTCAGCAACACAGCAATACCAACTAAGTTGGCCTTGTAGTTTTTGGCAAACTACCAGCCATAAATGGATTTGATATTTTTTACTAGTAGCCGTTTGCTCTAGAATAGCCAATGCTTCATTGCAATAATATGGTGCATTGATAACCATATAATTTTGAGTAAACTATCAACTATCAACGGATTTGAGATGTCTTTACCAAGAGCCGTTTGCTTTAGACTAGCCAACTCTTTACTGTGAGGTATGGTGAGTTAAGAACCATATAGTTTTTGGCAAACTATCAGCCATTAACGGATTTAAGAAGTCTTTACCAGGAGTCATTTGCTCTGGACTAGTCAGTTCTTGATGTCTGTTAGACATGGTGAACTGATGACCATTTGTTGTGTGGTTATAGAACCAACACTTAAAGATCCTTCTCACTCCCATCATGGCTTCCAAATTCATTAATTTGCTTTTGAATGAATCTAAGTAAATCAAAAACAGCTTCACTTTCAGAGTCAGCTATCAATCTCAAAGCTAACATCCTCTTAAGAGTTTCTTTTGCAAGTGGATACCTTCTGTTAGATATAAAGAATCTCAGATCTGGTTGGTGTTGTTATGGTGTCGGGTGGCCGACCGGAAAACCAGCCGGCCACCACCATGGTGGTGGTGAAAGACTTAGAGAGAGAGAGGATGGAGAGAATATGTATGAAGAACACACTATTAGTATATGTCAAATGATTTCTTCCAACACCTTCTCCATGTGTGGAGAGGGAACATGGAGAGGGTTTAAATATGTCTTACAAAACGCCCCTAAAATGGGCTATGGTGTGGGCTTACAGTGGGTAAAGACCCGGCCCAATACCATAAATCATACGATTACTAACAAAACTACAAGCTATGCTAAGCATGAAAATACATGGGGTGACCGAGCCTTTTTCTTAATCCTAACAATCTCCCCCTAAGGGAGGTCACCCCAGAAAATACAACTTGAAGCGTAGCATTCTATAAACTAATCTTTAGCACTAGCTGATAGTCTTTGAATTGATTCTTCATTTGATATCTTTGTACAGCAAGTAGTGATCTTTGAGCATTGTTCCTTCGACTTGTCTTTGGATGTGATCTTTAAGCATTCTTTAAGATCATCAGCCACATTGAATCTCTAATCATCATTATCATGAAGTATTGCCTCTATGTGATATTGTGACCTTCAGACCGGCATGCTCATACTTTTCTGGATCATGATATCAGGCATCAGAGTTGCGGAAGCTGTGTTGTAGGTCTTTTAGCTATCATTATTTCTTTGATAATGAGTTTGAAGTGTGAGCATAGGGTTGTGAATTGACATCTCTTTGGCCAGCAGCTACAACCGTCAAAATTCTTGCAAGTATACGTTAGTAATAAACAAACGAAAGTGTCTTTGTTCACTTTCGTTGAATAAGGTTGCAAGGACCACGGTTCCCCGTTAATCAGTATACATACTGCTTGTGATCAGGTAGAATTCCTAAGAATCTCCTTGACAGGGTTTCGCAGCTGCGCTAGCCGTTCTTAATCCGGAGCATCTCAAAGTAGACAAAGCACGAAATGAGTGAACCAGTGAATCGTAGACCCACTGATTGATGTGAAATTGATTTGAAAAACAGTCGCGTGTCACTAGATAAAGTGTTTTTGCAACACAACGAAAGTTTTATAAGATAAATCAAGTTTCTATCATAAACACTTTTGTTAGAAAATTTACACAATCAATGTGCTCAAAAATCAGTTGTTGAGCACATTGAAAGGTTTTCCAAAAGCATCCGTCAATCCATTTACTAGAACAAGTTTAATTCAAGTTGAATTGCACCATTATTTCTTTCTAGTTTTCACAAGTTTGATCCATGAAGGATCTCATAAGTCACCTACCAAGAGCTTGCTTTATGTTGGCTCTAGAAGGATTTCCATCTTCATTGTGAATACTTACGTATCACTCAGATGTTCTGGAAATACCGCACGGATAATGCGTAGGACTCTTAAGATCTTACTTGTTTTCACAGTGTGTGACGAACAAGTATATGTTGTATTAGTGTCCTAGCAAGATTTGTGGATGATCTCATGGCTCTAGACTCAGTTGTGCATTTTTGGTTTTTAGTAGTCGAAGGCTGGAGCAGACTGCCACCTTTTCAATATCATCTAACTCGGAGTGAGAGAGACGATAGAAATGTGTTGATCTCCATGAGAAATGAAACAAGAGTCCTTTGAGGGACCTTGAGTGGCTAGGGAGGGCTGTGCAGCATATCACTGGGTCCATGATACTTGTCTTCAATGTCAGCAATCAACCACGTGATTCTGACAGCTTATGTGTTGACCTAGTTTCTGAGGGCTGCTTTGTTTTCACCCTTTATCTTTACATTTCTTTTTCATTCTTCAACCCCTTCAACGCTTACCGAGACTTCATGACTAGTACTTTGTTAGGTTTGTTCCAATACTAGCTCCATCTCAGTCGGCACTCTTCCTGAATTCTCACTTTACTCCCTTTTTAAATCATACCTAAGGACTTCTACACTAACTAGTGGATTGTCCCTGGGTAGATCCCTCCGGCTCTGGCGGGATTATGGGAATGAATACCTAACCTTACCATCCTTATAACACCAATAAAGTAAATGCAAGGTCGGTCTTGTGGTACTGTTCACTTCGCCTTAAAACCATTTGAAAATCAATCAAGGTACTTGTGATATTGATATCAAAGCATTTGTACCTCGATTGTTTTGATTATGTAGAAATGCTCCCCCTTAACATGTGCATCGGTTCACGAAATTGTTTGGCACATGGAGGGAGGAGTACCTGCTTGAGTCTTATACGATCACATTTTTATCATATTTCATATTTTAATCCCATTTTCACCCCCGATCAAAAATTTCAAACCCGTTGAGATTTTGGATCCCAATGGATTCAAATATGTTAAAAAAAATTAGAGAGAAACATGAGCCGATTATACACAAGCCAAAATTGGAACATATTACTGCTCCCCCTCAAATTATGAGGGTCTATGTTAGTGTCAGTTAGGATGAGTTTGAATGATTTTGAGCTTAACGAGAAACTCGTGAAAAATTCATAAACTGACACATAACATGTAATCCTATACTACTTAAGAATGTACAAGATATATAATTTACACCACAAATGATATTGACCTTAAAGTTGGAATGATGAAATCATTATGTTCTCTGGATGAGTCTGTAGTCAATATCACTTGCCCTTCCACTCACAAAGCTTTCCAAATACCAAAAGATCCTTCGGATCTTTATTTGTTGACCGTACTTTCCAGAGTCTTGTTCTTTTGTTCTAGTTCAACATTTTTCTTTTCAAGTGCTGAGATACGGGCGGCTAACTCAGAGTCTGCAAAACTTTGTAGATGTAGTGGAGGTGGTGTTGGCGGAAGTGTAGTTGTTGTTGCAGGTGATGTTGTTATGGTGAGTGGTTCAGCAATAGCCGATGACACGGGTTTGGGGGGTGAGATGTCTTTGACTTGGGTCACACCAGAAGTCAACATAGATCAACTTTGGTTAAAGGTCCAGAAGTTATCCGTTGAATTTAATCACAAGTTAACTAAGCCCGGATGGGAATTAACTGGGTAATTGGGCCTATGGATTGAACCTTAAGTGTGTAATAGGCTTAATGGGCCAAACCGCTACCTACCGAGAAACCAAATCGCAATGAATTAGTTTCAGTCCCTGAGGTTTCTAACATCTTTTAAATTTTTGGTTATATGTATTCTTAGGGTTAATATAGGTTTAGACAATGTCACAACTAGACCTTGTAGATAATTAGAGCTAGGATACATTTAGCAGATTGCACATAAGTCCCTATACATTCTAATTAATGAAATTTTGGCCCTTTGAGTTAAAATAAATTAACTCCCCTTCAAATTATAACCCCATTTAAATACAATTACCTTTTCCATTAATGATATGATGTTTTAGAAACCCATTAGATGACATGACCCGTTAGATGACATAAATTTGAAATCACTCTCCCTCTCAAACAATGACCCGTTTTCTATTGAATTTGCTTTTAAATCTTTTTTGTGAAATTCCTTAAAACACTGATCCATTATAAAGACAACTTTTTTCCACCATGGTTAATACAAATAATTTTTAAAGAATCATAGAAGAAAAATTATTTGGTTAAATAGAAGACTTCTCTTCTTGATCAAGAAATAATGCATTGAAGCGTACATTAGATCGAGGGTGTACGGATATAAAGTAATCCATGCCCGAGAGAACTTAATCACCCGTTGTCAGGAACAGCCGTCTTTTTGGCGACATGCTTTCCTCATTTTGAAGAGCGGGTTGCAGTCTGAAATAACTGCAAGCCATTTAGACATGTTTTAAAAAGCTGTTTGAACTTCTGCTCGAACTTCATTTAAAGACCCGTGTCATTATCGAATGACATTTCTAGGTCCGTTAATGTTATCGATAAACAGAAGACATGTCTTGAAAGCTCTTTTTGGTATTTTCTATTTTATAATTTTGTATTAGATTTTCTTGGTTTTATATTTTGATTTTTTTTAAAGTTTTATGAAAATGATTATTATTATTATTATTATTATTATCATTTTTTTATTCAATTTAAGATGATGTTGACCTGAATACCGAAATGAAGATGTCATTCTGTTCGTTGTAGAAGTTTGTAGTCAGCATCTCTTAAACTTCCACCACCAAAGCTTTTGAGGCTCCTGAATATTCGTCTTATTTTGAGCATCCTCATCTTGAAGCTTTGATAGCTTCCCTAATATTTTCTTAATAAGTACATAATGATTAAAAACAAGAACTTCCACGAAGCTTCCAATGCTGATGATGTCTTTAGTGGCCTTAGATCTACTTGAAGGCTTAAATTTCTTCATACACTTCTGGTCATCTCGAAGTTTCTGAATTAGCTGCATGCCTTGAAAAACTTCATTTTCATGCACTTCTGGTCATGTCGAAGTTTTCTAGAATCTGCTTTTCATTTGAATTCAAGTCTGCACTCCACTATGAATCATCTTTGTAGTACCTTGTAGGAGAAATACTGTAATAGGCACGAACTGAGTAACCCATACACTTATGGTTAAGGAGAAGCTTCTGAATTAGCTTCCTCCTAATTCATGCCACATATTCTTTATTTAGAAGCTTTCATAGCTTCCCCCAAACGAGAAATCCTCTCTTGAGCAGTTTCACAACTTTCTTACAAGCTTAGAATGATTAAGTGCACAGCGGAATAAGTTGCAAACCACATCAAATATTGCTGCTCCTTTTAAAAATAAGCATAGTGAATATCCGTTCGGGGAATCATCAAATAGATCAGCAGCGTATCTTCTCAACTTGAATAATTCTTCTCACTTTTCTTCCCGCTGGAAGCTGAAGTAATGCATACCAAAAGTGTCAAGAGACCAGTTCCCCCATGTAGTTGAAGAGATGCCACCAGTCTCATTATATAAAGCCCAAGCACCTGAAGTACACACTCTATCCTATTAATGAAGTCGAAATCGTAGCATCAAAATCAATTAAGACCCGGAAATACACTTTTCTCCCTTCAGGAAATTGCAGATGAGAATTGCTACACCAAAGACAACAAAGCCCCGAGTGTAAGCAATTTATCCCGTATGTAGTCGAGATGATAACACCAAGACAGTACCATAAAAACAATTAAGTACCAGATTTAGTCGAAATGACAACACTAAAACAGTACCATAAAAATCAAGTACGTCCTGGATGAACACATTTAAATTGTTTCACCAAAGTCAACCAAGTCCTGAGTGAATGCAATTTATCCCATATGTAGTCGAAATGATAACACCAAGACAGTACCATAAAAAACAACTAAGTACCGGATGTAGTCGAAGTGACAACACCAAAGCAATACCATAAAAATCAAGTACGTCCCGGATGAACACATTTCTTCGTGTAGGATACTGACTAACTGGAGTAAACATCATATAACTGTGTACCTCTTTTATCATCAGAAATTGTTTCTTACATCTCTTCCCCCACGTAGTTGGAATAATACACCAAAAAGCCACGAGTTACAACGCTGATTTTCTCTGCGGTTATGACTTTTGTCTTCCCGGAATGACCTTAAATAAGGAAAAGGTATGAAGTTCATCATGTGTACTCATTGTGCGTTCAGATGTATGTCTCCTTCTCCTTGCTGGTTTTGATACCTCAGAATCAGCAACACATTATACGCACATATACTTGAAATCTTGTGAGAAGAATAAAATTAGCAGAAATGTATCATGTGAGAATCAACTGCCGATCAAATCTCAACTCATTAACTCTCTCTGACTATCTTTACCAACCCATTTGTAGGTGATAAGTGTAAAATTCACATATCCGTTTGTACCTAAAAAGACCCAATTAAACCCAAAACAGTCCAAAAATAGCAAAAATATGCTTGTATTTGTGTTTTGTGTATGCAGGTACGGATAAGTCAATAATCACAAGAAAACAGTCAAAAGCAAGCAGGCACGGACACGAGAATCAGAAGAGTACAAAGCCGAAGCCAAGCCAAAGCCAAATCCCTAGCCATTTCCTCTTTTATAAAGCCACAAGGGCCAGATTTGCATTCTCCAAAAGTCATTTATAACTGGAAAATGGGAAGAGAAGCACAAGGACCATTTGTGAACAAAGCCAAAGTTTAAACGAGTTTTACCCATTTCAGTTATAAAATAGGCGGGTAAATCCCATTCACTGTTCATCGTCTTCCCCATTTCACCCTCCACTTACAACAAAGGGGTTTTCAAAATTAGAGGGTACAAAGGACAATTTAGGTGTCCAAGTACACATTGGCAGTGAGAAATGTCACTCCCCATCTCTGATTGGTCCAATCCCAAGAAAGAATGCCACGTAGTAATGGTGAAAGCACAAATTTAAGTGGGTTTTTGTGCTAAAACCCTCATAAAAGAAGCACAAACGTCACATCAAAGAATGCCAGCCTGGCAATCCTCAGGTGTCCACTATTTGATCAAACGGCCACAAATGAAGCTCAAATGATTGAAGAAATGATTGGCCAGGATTGAAAGTTTGGAGAGCAGGGCTAGAGATCCTAGAAGCTTCTTTCAGGCCTATAAATAGGCCTCATTCTCACACACAAGGGGTGGTCTTTTTTTTATCTAGTTTTTGGTAATTTAGTCTAGCTTTAATTAGTGTTTTACTTAAATGTAATTTTCCTTTTTCAAGTAATGTAATCAGCTTCTTTAATTAATGAAATTCAGTCTTTAATGTTTTAAATCTCATAGCGTGTGACACTGAGTACTACAATGTAACTCCTTTAAGTGATAGTTATCCAAGTCTTCAACCATCCACCCCAACTTCTGGAAACTAGATAAACCAAGTCTTGAACTTAAATCTTAAGCACGAGCAAGTTATCATTGAAATCATGTATCCAACCAACCCTGACTTCAAGATAGAATAAGAATACGCCTTCGTGAAATCAAACTTCAAACTCAAATAAGTGATACCCAATCAACTCCGTAGTCACTTAGATAAATTAATGTCAAGTCTAGCCTTTTTGATTTACGTTCCATGATTCTTTATAAAATTGATCCCGGTCTCGTCACTTAAAAAATATTGTCACTTTGTCATTTTAAATACCGGTTAAAACCATTAATCAAATTTTAGTTCATAATACATAAACTAAGAAAATTTACCTCAAAATGGCCTTAAACCCAGTCTCTTAGACATCACCTGATATGATATTGTTTTTAAAACTTGGCTTACTCAGATAACACCATACCATAATTAACAGCCCATTTAACATCAACTTTGGCCAAAACAGTGTATCACCATCCCATCACCAACGAATTTCAGCCGAAAGTCTTTACACATATCTTCATAATTCACATATCATTAGGCCCAAGACAATCAATAGTACACGGTCCAAATTGTCATCACACGCAGCCCATCTATTTGTGTGACTGCCCGGTTAGCTAAAACCTCACCAGCCTACACCAATAAATACTGGCCCAACGCCATCATTGTGTGAGATCCAAGTTACCAGCTCAAATTGCAAATCTCGGCCCACATCATCATAGGAGTACTGGCCCAAATCACAATAATCATAGCCGATCCATATATTAAAATTGTTATAACTGGTCTGTTATCACAAATACCTGGCCCATGTCTAAAAATTGGGGATAAAAGTCAGCTGAAACCCAAATATAACTCACAGTTTACCCTAACCCTAATCCCTTTATCAAACGCACCCATCATCATCTCAACATACGCAGTCAACACCTCTGAGTCATCTCAATCAATCCAAAAACGTATCTACACCATATCTCCTACCTTCCTTTCTCAACACATCTTATATACAACAAATCAATACATCAAGAAATCAAACTCAGTCACATATGTTATGTCTTTCATTTAATCATATTCATCATGCCGAATCAAAGCTACCACAATAGTCATTCATCCGGTTTCGACAGCCACACAACCAGAGTACTAATGCTTGGTTTCAACTATATGATGTGGCTTTAAGATCCATGTAATAAGGGTCTCGGGTAGGTTTGAAAGTATGATTTGATTTGAGATTTTACAACAAAAAGAGGATAGATTATAACATCGTTGTTATAGGTCTATTTTCAATTTCAAATAGTAAAAAGGGTAATACCCAAAAGAGATCGATGATGAGATCACTTTCGTGTGTATGATCTTTTGATGGTCTTGAACGAATTAAGACACACAAAGGTAGAATCTGAGATCAAGTTTACTGTTTATGATTTCGATTTGAGTGTTGATTTGTAGTGGAGGAGATGATGTATTGACGATGGGAATAGGTTTAGTGTTGTTTGGATTTGTTGGCTAATTTGTGATGAAGTTTACTGTTTATGATTAGATTTGGATTTGTTGATGATGTTGGTTATTGAGTTGGTGATTATGAGGTTAATTGTTGTTGTTGGTTAATTGATGAAGTAGTTGTGTTGATATAGATTGAGTTTGTCTTCTTATTTATACATTTCTGTCATTGTGATACCTTGACTCAGACTCTTTGAGTTGACCCGAGTCAACTCGGTAAATACCGATTTGACATGGTTTGGGCAATGTAAAGCAACTCTCAACACACAAAACGCAATCCTTTTCTTGCTAGTCAAAACGCAGTCAAGTGTTTTAGACAAAATGCAAGCTTTGTTGAGATTTGGGCAGCATAACGTTTAGATTTACAATGAAAAAGGGTCTTCAATATACCAAAACGCAACACCAAAACGCAGTGAGAGGCAAAAAGCAGTGAGAGGCAAAATGCAGTACCAAAACGCAACCTGTAAATTTTGTACTTTTGTACTTTTTTCCTTAAAAACCAGATCTATGTTTTTCTCCTTTTGGACAACTCGCTATGAAGAACCCCATAACCCAGATCTGCATATCTTGGTAACTTTTGGAAGATAAAGTGAACAAAAAAACTTAGTAAAAACATGAGACAAACTGCTATACTAGCAGATTCAAACAACAACAAAAAAAATAATTCGTGCCTTTTTCACCATAATAAGCCTACGAAATTAAGCCCAATTAAACAGACATACTCTGTTGTAAATCTCGAACACAACACAAAAAAAATAATCATGAATGAACAGTAACCGAGTATGAACAGTAGATGAACAGTGAATGAGACATGAACAGTAAAACGATGTGACAAATTTAATGATAAAAATGACAAGACCAACCAGACCATAACTCGTAACCTCGACCCAAGAACGCAACTGAGGCTCTGATACCAATTGTTAGATATAAAGGATCTTAGATCCGGTTGGTGTTGTTATGGTGTCGGGTGGCCGACCGAAAAACCAGCCGACCACCACCAAGGTAGTGGTGAAATACTTAGAGAGAGAAAGTTAGAGAGAGAGAGGATGGAGTGAATATGTATGAAAAACACACTATTAGTGTGTGTCAAATGATTTCTTCCAACACCCTCTTTATGTGTGGAGAGTGTTTAAATATGTCTTACAAAATGCCCCTAAAATGGGCTATGGTGTGGGTTTACAGTGGGTAAAGACCCGGCCCAATACCATAAATCATACGATTACTAACAAAACTATGAGCTATGCTAAGTATGAAAATACATGGGGTGACCGAGCCTTTTTCTTAATCCTAACACCTTCTTTCTGCTAGCATGTAAAACTCAGTACCATCTTCTAGCACCAAGATATGAACTCTACAGTTTTCATAGAAATTCCAACTCCTAAGAATCCATTCCTCTTGATTCTTCCAAAGATCATCATTTACATTTTCCTCAAACATAATCCTTAAATCACCCTAAAGAACTAGATCAATTCCTTCTGGAGTTGTTGTTATAAACCTCTGCATCACTAGACTATGTAATTCAATAAAGTCCAATCGATCAAACCTCGAAACCATTTCAATGAAAGTCTTGATATATCTTGAACTTCCATCAGCTCTAAAAACTCTATAATGGTTATGAGGTTCTCCATATCTATCAGTATGATAAAATTTAGATTCCAGTCAACAATTGGATACCTCTTGTCAAGAACTTCATAATTAACTTCTTTTTCGTCATCATGAACTATATTGAGAAAAGCTTTTAGTTGCTCTTCCTCTTTAAGATCAGCATCAGTCTTTTGCCTTTTAGACATCCTTTTCATCCTTGATTATGCTTTTCTCTTCTTTGTAATGTCTACACCTTTATTAGTGCTTTCACCTTCAGCTTTCTTGTTTATATCTTCAATCTTAGTACTGTCAGGTTCTTCAAGTAACTTCTCTTCATGTACACTAGCTACCTTCTTATTCATCTTTTGAATCTGTCTTTCATCCTCCTCAGACCCAATAGGCATAAAATCTGTAGCTCTTTCTTGTTCCTTGATGTATAGAGCCTGAATCTCTTCAAAAGTCCTTTTGTTCAACTGACTGTGTTTAAATCTACCTGTATGTTTAAGGTAGGTCATCATCAGACTTCTCAGTTGTGTTCTTGTTGGAGGTTTGTTCCTGATAGCAGCAACTCTTTCTTCTGCAAGTCGCTTCTTTCTCCTTTCAAAGAATTCTGCTAATAACTTTGCTCTTTCATCCATAGTGTACTTCTCCTGTTCTTCATGAGTCCATCTGACAGCTAATTCATGATCAACATATACTCTTGCTTGAACTTCATCATATAAATTTGCAATGTAATCCATAGATGCTTGTTCTTGTCTCTGTCTTTCCACCTTTTCCCTTTCTATCTCTGCTAGTTCCTCTTCATATAATAGTCTTGCTACTTCAGCATCTTTCTCAATCTGAGCATCATCCAAATCACCTCTCTTAGCCTTCTTTACTGGTGATTCTTTCAAAACCCTTTTACCTTTGTCTTTAGGGTCTATTGATTGAAGTGGCTTCAATGTTAAGATAAATCTTTCAGGCCTATCAAATTCTTTAACTTCTTTAATAGCCACTCCTTTCAGCTTTGTCTTGTCACTCAGCATTACCAGAGCATCAGCAAGAAAGATATCTTCATCTTCAAACACACTTTTTGTAGTAGGAGGAGTCATTGGAGTAGTAGTACTAACTTCTGGTACAGCACTACTAACTCCCGTATTACCAGCAGCACTAACTGGTTCTTCATTGGTTCCTCCTTTTTCTAAGACTTTTGTATCATGTGTCACATTTAACTCCTTAGTCTCTTTACTTAGCCTCCCCTCATTCACTGCATAGATCTTTGTAAGCTTATATTTTTTAGATCTATCATACTTCTAATCTAGCCTTCTAACAACTCAAATTACCCTTCAAGACGCACCTTAAGATAAATGAACTTGAGGAGTAGAAACTTAAACTATCAGTAGTAATAATAACTAGCAGTAGTAAAAACCTTCACCTCGATGTAGCACATAAATGGTTAAACATTTTAACAATAAGCTTCCCCTGAAACCCATATGTTAACCATTTCCTAAATGTAGGCTCTATGTAATGATCACTGATGAAGAAAATTAAGTATAATGAACTTGATGTTGAAGTAGAATAACCCAAACTTATGTCTTATGTCTTGTACTATCCACGTGACTCCAAACTTATAAATATCTATGAAATATAAGTAGATCGCAACCTCTTGACAATTATCCTCATCTTCTATGAGACACCAGACCAAAGTGATAAAAAATGTGAGCATTAAGCACCATAAGTTAGATCATACACCTTTGCTAGATTTGTCAAGTCTTCGTCACATCGTTTCTAAGCATAAACAAGTTACCACCAAATGTTATTTGAGATATAATAAGAACACAAACCCGTGAAACTTTACTTCAACTCCAAATAAGTGATAATTAACCTTCTTCATAACCAATTGAACCAATAAATATGAGCCTTTTTAAATCTTTAAGAACATTTAAATCTATCTCAAATACCTCTTGAACGTGTGTGTGTAACAAATTTAAAACTCTAAAACTTCCTCTGCCCGAGATCCTTCATTGTCCGAGATCCAAAAAGCTCTTTTGTCCGATATCAAACATAAGTAGCAGTACTAGCTGCATTGTCGGATGATTCTGGCAGTTTTAAAATTCAAGCGCAGCAGTACTATCATTCAGACCTGGCAGTACAAATATGCAACGAGCAATACTATCCTTCAATGAACAGTACTAAGTACTCGAACAACATTAAGTACTCGAACACAATAGCAACATTAATTCCCTTTTACTCAAACAGTAGTAATAACATCCAATGGCAGCACAAACGTATAAGATTACTACTGGCAGCGTTAAGACCATTTAATCCCAAGTTTCAACTTTAAAGCCCATCTAACAATATTAATCATATTCTCGTTATCAGCACTATTCTATATTCATCAAAAACACAACTTGATCACAATATGGCTGAACCTCATTAAACACATGAACATCACGAACAAACAAACTTCAACGTGAATTAGGGTTTCATGCATTCCACATAATGACGATGAACACCATAAGGACAACCAATCATCAACATCATAACCACCAGCAGCAACATGATGTCCATAAACACTATTGCATACAATCACATGATCAAGCAATAAACATCAAATCCCATACTCTTTCTGTTGTCAATCGCTGCCACAAACCCTTTGATCTTTAATAACACCGAAACCCTGCTGTTGTCACTTCTTCTTGATGTATTGCCTTCTTTTTCCTTTATAGCATGACATCAACAAACCTTGTAGATCCTAGATCATGAGCCACGAGGCTTTGATACCAATTGATAAGATCTTTTTAAGCTCAAGTTTGTTTAGAAATTGTATCTAGGACAAACAATAACAATGATAACAATTATGCAGCAGAATATAATGAAGACAATTGTTATTAAACAAGGTTTTTCATTCATACGATTCCACCTTGCCCCAATTCTATACCTTGGAGCTACTAACTAACTATTAATCTAACTACTAACTAAACGTATACACACACACGTT